>JAOUWY010000062.1:21214171-21225818 GCA_025728095.1 Prietella phreatophila | reverse complement strand
CTGGAAGCCTGCACCATGTGGAAGGCAAGATGGAAGGCAGCATGTGCAACGCAAGATGGATTCATTGAAGTATCAGGAAACCCTAGGAGAAAACCTCATGTCGTCTGTAAGGATGCTGAAGCTTGGGCGTCACTGGACCTTCCAACAGGACATTGATCCCAAGTATACCTCAAATACCACCAAAGCCTGGTAAAATAAGAAGTCCTGGAAGATTCTACAGGGCCATCACAGTCACCTGACATCAACCCCATAGAAAATCTCTGATGGGATTTGAAAAAGATGGTTACAGCATGCAAACCCAAGCATATTACTGAACTAGAGCCCATTGCTCATGAGGAATGAGCTAAGATTCCTCAGGAAAGCTGCCAGAAGCTGGTGTCTGGCTATGCATCTCGTTTAGCAACTACTAAAGATGCTTTGCCATGAAAGGGTTGAATTATTTTGAGACTGGAGAAGTCATTATAAGTTACATTTCCAGTTGAATTTTGGGAAACCACTTGAAGTATTCATTGTGTTGAACCATTTTAATTGCTTTTGTTTGATTTGTTCCTTGTAAACAGCTGAAAGTCTGTAAATTTTGACAATAAACCTGATTTGCAATGGGGGTTGAATAATAACTGTATCTAAGTGAACTCTAAATGTCCCTGAGCTGAGCTACCAGTGCACAGTCTGTTTTTAAAACTAATGCGACAAGTTAATTAAATTGGATATTGCCAACCACACCTCTTCATAATGAATGTATTACAACCCCATCCATTTCGTTTATGCTGCTCTTTGTCAGTTTACCACCTGTACCAGTTATCCCTCTATGTTTGAGTTTGACCATGAAAATTGTGCTCAAATACAAGATGGGATAGGTTAGCAGTCGATGGATTGCGGACCCCAGGAAGTGTGTATGACACCTGGACTGAGTGTCAGTCACAGAGGGATAGAGGAAGAGGAGGAAGTGGGCTGTTAGCTTGTCCTTGTCTACCCTAGACCCCACTCTCTTGGTGAAATAAGGGTCAGGAGGCAGGCAGAGTGAAGCAGCTAATAGAAGATTTATGACTCACTGAATATGCAGATCTGTGCACTGTGATTGACCATGATCCACACACTGCCCTTGGGTACATCTTTGCATTTAGAGAGAAGAAGGAGAGGGGGGATGACTGCTGAGAGGTGGAGAAGTGGAGCGAGTGGAGCTGGAAGAAAGGGAGAAGACTGCAAGAGGGGAGTACAATGGAGAGAAAAATGCACTGGCAAATTAGGCACCCTCTCCTTTTGAATAGTCCGACATGATTGCACGGTTTTCTGCAGAAATAGCTATTAGTCATTTTCTAGAAAGAAATTCTACCGTTTTTTTTCTCCACTCCCCTCACTTTTTCCCTCATTTCAGGCAATTTGAACTCCATTTGCTAGAGTGAGGTGGCTGCTCAAATAGCAGCTGTGTTTTATTTTATTTGAAATATACATACAGGCATTTTGAGACTGAACAATGTACCGGTCTCTGGGATCATATAGTGGTGGCGGTTTGTAGGACCTGATGAATGTGAAGGTAAGGACTAGTGCAAGGTGTCCATTTACGCTGTGAGAGTGGAAAGCAGTGAGATGGAGAAATTATAGAGCTCAGCCTGGCCCGTTTGAATGAATTGTCATGCTGACAAATTGAGCTGAGTGGCTTCAGAGGGCTTCAATTTAATCTTTTAAGTCCTCTTAGCCCATTAAAAATGTCGTTTGGTAGACATCGTGGCTGCAAATACAAACGCTCACGTACAGTTCCCGGCACTAAGATTACCTATTTTTCACCTGTGATTTCATCACAAAGCTGGAGCCCAAGCTCTCTGTGTGTGTGTGTGTGTGTGTGTGTGTGTGTGTGTGTGTGTGTGTGTATGTATGCATGTGTGTCTATTTGGATTCCTGAGAATGATTTAATATTGCATGAAAATGTTAGTTGAGTTTTAGCATCATGTCTTTATTGGTGCAAAATGTCAAAGTTACCGAATATATGGCATCTCTATTACATTAATAATGTTGGAGGTGACTGAGCTGCATGGAGAAATAAAACACTGTTCTGTGCATGATAATGGCTCGTACTAAGAGTTTAACAGGCAGTGAGGCAATGCATTAGTGAAAATGAGGAAGCCTAATAGTATATCTATTGTAACTGATGGTAATAATTCATTATATAAAGTCTGTGTGTGGCATGTCGAAAATGTACCTGCTCTGTACACTCACACCTAGCTGACGTGTTTTTGTATGTGTGGTGAAACCCATAACTTGGACTTGTTTACTTGTCTGTTAAGAAGTATGATGTTTTAGTGCCCCCTATTGATCAGATTTTGAGGTAGATTTCATCCATGGCTGTGCTGCAATTGCATATACTGTAGCGTAAGATGTTTGCTTGATTTAATACTATGTAGCAAAAAGCAATTCAGTATGTCACTCTGTGTAAATGACTGTGCAAATATCTGAACGTGTATTTTAGTTGGAATGTTAGGTTTCATCATGTAATCCGAATAAAAGAAATTCTGAATAACTTGAATGAGATATGCCTTGTCATATAGCGCATGATTACAAATACACTTCAATGATTGTATTGGTGCAATGGTCATCTTCTTAGTAGTAATAAAAGTTACATTCAAAGGTGATAAATTGCCTAATAAGTGACATCTACTCACACACTTCGTTCATACCCCAATCTCCTAGCCAACCCTTTATAAACCTGATTGAGTCAATATGAACTGGCTCGACATTTATCTCACACCAATACTGCCCTTCATTCCTAAGAGCAGTAAAAGTCCGGCAGGTAAAGTTTTATAAGGACGTCTTAAGTGCATTACAAAGCATCTTTGTAAATTACATTAGTGAGTCACAGCTCTCCCTGTGCTTTCCTCAACAAACTGTTTAAAGTGATACATGCTCAGTATAGCAGCTCTTTGTATGTATCAGTGCAAACATTGTCAATTAATGTTTACAGGTTCTATAAGATGAATAACAGAAAGTAAAACAATGAGGCAATGATGTCAGGGCTATGTTGCTTGATGAAACTTGGGAGGTTTGGGACATTCATTATAGAGACATATGATATACAAACATTAAGTAGTACAGTAATTACAAAAAAAAAATGCCCTGTGATTCTTGAGGTATCACATGATAAATTAATTAAGAGATTCATTACTTCAGGAAACACACATACACACACAACAAGCAATTAGTCTTCGAATTAGATCCCGAAGACTTTTGCATTATACTATTATTATATGTGTGTAATGGTATTTAACAAGATTATACTTGTTTGCGCGTTGTGTGTTTTGGTGTATATGTGAACTATCTTCTCATACTACTGATCTTTGGTGTAGTCTTTATAAGCAGGGCATTAGAGTGTGTGTATGTATGTGGAGAGAGAGAAAGTGAGAGAGCTTGCTGCCATGCCCCTTTAAAACGCATGTGCATCCTATAGGAGCTGCCATGGGAGGGCTGATGTGCCCGCTTTGATATTGTGTCAGAGCAAATTAGCTTCTGTGTGGTAGCGCCTTGGCACACAAAGCCGTTTCCTCTCCTACTGTCACCCTGCATATGTGCACAAGATTATAATTAATAAGCGGGCCCGTCAATCACACTTTAATAATAATAATTTAGCATTTAGGGGGCAGAGTGAGGTTATTGGCATCTGTGCTTTTGAAGAGAAATATGGGCTAGCTAATAAGAAGTCAGTCAGGCACAGAGAGGGAGAGAGAAAGACATAGAAAGAGGGGGGAAGGAAGAAGGTATACACTGAAACAGGATTTTCATCTCAATCGACCAGCATTAAAGTATGTGATAACGGTTTGTTGCATTTATTACATTGATACAGAGATTAAAATTCATTATAGTAGTTGCTATTTATTTGTGAAATGCAGTGGCACCTATGTGAATTTTACTTCGATGCGCACTGCTGTGTCATTTTCTCCAGCACAAAAGAAAGAAATAAAGACAGTTTAGTCAGTATGTCCTTGTACATTGTCCTTTAGATCTAGATGTAAAAGTGTATATAATCAGTGTAATGTTAAGTAATCTTCTTTTGATACTTCTCTCTATCTATCTCTGTCAATGTGAGATGGCCATATTGCCATGGCCCTGTTCCACCATCCTTTATTACTCAGACACATCCACTAATTGCAATCAAAATAACAAAACAACATATGTCAACACCCCAGAGACCACAGCACGGGTGTCCTGCAGTCACTCAAATGAAGAGTGATGGTTGACAAATGAGCGCATGATTGGTTACATAAATTACTTTCTGTAGACAGAGCGTCTCACCAGGCACTCTAGCTAGAGCCTATCATTAAAGGAGGGAGCAGAGCGAGGGAATTGAACGGACATGGATAGATGGATGTTTGCATCTTGTAAGCTGAAAAGTGATCCAGATTTAGATGGCTAGGTGGGAGACATTTTGTCAGTGTTACTTCACTAACCTGACTTTATTCAAAATACAGACTTCAAAGACTTGAGTCATCTGTAGAAAAAGCTATACCAATTTCCATGAGACTAACACTGCATGATAATGAATTGTACCTGTCTTAGCATTTACAGTCAAATATGCGCATTTGTGCAGGTTGTGTCTTTTTACATACATCTCCATACTGTATTTTCCAAGTTAATTGTACACTCTAGTATACAATGTCATTCATACATGTGTGTTTTGCTCTTACCAAAATCTTCTTATGTATTTACTGAGTTTATCCCTCCCTCAGTTAATCCCTCCCTCATCCGACTAGAATATTTTGCATACAGAAATGTGCATCCTTTAGTGAGTAGTTTTGTCACCTAATAGCTCCAGGATGCCCAGTTCGATCCTGAACTCAGGTTACTGTCTGTGTGTGGTTTTACATGTTCCTGTGTTTGCATGGGATACTCCAGGTTATCCACTTTAGTCACACCTCCCAAAAACATGCCACTGGCTAGTCTAAATCGCACCGAGGTGTGAATGAGAGAGTGAATGAGTTTGTAGTTCCCTGCAGTAGACTGGCGTCCCAACCAGGGTGTTTTCCCACCTCACACCTAATATTCCTGGGATAGGCTCCGGATCAACCATGATGCTTACAAGGATAAAGTGGTTATTATATATGCCTAGCAAAAAACAAGTACGGTACACATTATGTGTACTGGGGTACAATAGGACCCCAGTTGAAAGGGTTCATATTTTCTAATGTATCCATGACACAAAATACACGGCAACTGCTTTTTTAATAACTTGCAAGGCTAATTGTGCATGTACGAAACCAAACCATTAGACATTGTGTGATGGTTCATGTACATCAGATGATTGCCTACTTTAAGATCTGTAATGAACGTGCATCGTCCATCAATTGATAGGGACCACTGCTGAATAATTTTGGGTGTACCATACTCAGCAAAGAAGTGACACTCGCATAAAAATTGCATGTTAATGTGTGTGGTGCTGGGATGAGTTTATCAGGCACATCCATTTTTCTGTGGGCTTTAAACACTGTCTTAATTGACTGACATACAGTACAGAGACTAAAGCGCTTTTTCCTCCAAGCACAATTTGAGTTAATAATCTTTCAGCCCTATCAGTGTCAGCTTCTTAGCACAGAACTGCTGTTGGCTGGATATATTCGCCAGATTCTTCTCAAACAGTGTCACTGAGGAGTTTAAGAGTGTTTCTGCTACACCACATTACACAACCCTCTTGTGGGGGGGGCATCCAGTGGCCGGTGATGGTACTGTAGTCACAAACCTAGTAGCTGGTGCACTTGAGCCAGAGGCCATGAATGTGATGTAATATGAAAAATAGCATCCTTCGGAAAGCAAAAAATACAAGTTCAAATGCATTTTCAATGGTTTTGAATGGTAAATTCAAAGTGACTGTTACAACATTTCAGAGCTCGGGACAGTAGGACAAAAGTAAAATACATTATTTTGATGATTTCAAGAGTCATAATCTTAAACAGGAGTCAGAACACAGGCAGTTAGAGACACAACATGTTTATGTATGTCAAGTAGCTGATATGAGTAAACAAGACTGGAAAAACACTAGAGCATAGAGGAAAGCTGGCAAGACAGTAACTGGGAAACAAACAAGCCTGGAATATGGCTTAGAATTACAGTAGGTACACGTCCAAGTCTTTTCAGAGATATGCTAACATGACAAGCCCTATGTATACAGAGACAGGATGACATTTGACTCCCACTACCCACTGGAACACAAGCTAGGAATGATGAGAACACCTCGGGGCTGCAAATGTGCCAACCAACTCTCAGTCCAAGGACAAGAAGTGCAAACATCTGAGAAGAGCTTAAAAGCTTGTGATTATGCCAATTAGGCCTTTGTAAAAACAGCAACATGATTCAACAAGAACACATGACAAACAAACCAAACAGGAGGGGGTGTGGTGGGAGTGTCAGTAAAGCTCAAAAATCTCTTCAGTAAACTTTGCATTCTGATGTATTTCAAACTCACGATCAAACAGAAATGCGTACATCCAAAATATCAGCCAAATATTGCCAAAATACAAGTGAAGTAATATATACATTGATGCTATGTAGTAACCAGTGCATCCTAAAATGTGTGTGAAATGAAGGGTGGATTCTGGAATCCCCTGCCTCTTCAAGCTTTATGAGATTTACAAGTACCTACTGACTATTCTTAGTTATCTAATCAGTATGTTTTGGGAAAGTTTGCGGCCCGACCAAATCCAACCTTGAAATAGCTGTGTAGCTGTTTGTGAGTGTGTGTGTGTGTGTCAGCACTCTTTGGTCACAGGACGTTCTGAGGTGAACAGTGCAGTGCTGACCATCTGGACGTCCAGATAAACAACAAAGATATTCTTCTGACTCAAAGTTTTCTAAGTTTATCTATGCCTTAATCAGTCAGATTCATTCTGATGTAATGTCTAGCATAGTGATTGTGTGAAAGTATAATTGTGGCTGTAATGAAGGCAAGCTAGCATCTTGCATACCGGCAGCTCTGCTGTCAATGCTGTCTGAAAGGGTCAATGAGACACTATTTGGATAAAAGCGCTATATAAGTGCAGATCATTTACCATTTAGGTGTGTATGAATGCATAAAGCTGCTCTGTGATTCACTGGCTGTTTCCAGATTTATCTAGACCCTGATCAGGATAAAATGCGATTACTAAAAATTGAGTGAGTGAGTGAGTGAGTAATTTTTGGACATTTTAAATTTATTCTTCTATTTCTTGAAGAATTCAGGGTGCCTATATCTTTCTGTAGGGAATTTACAGTGAAAGACCCCGATGGGATCAGATATATCAATGAAGATCAGGAGTAAAGAGATGAAATCAATTGAAGAAAATTTTACTGAGGAATAGTTTGCAGTTTCATCAGCAGAAGTTTCATCAACACTTGCAGTTTCATCAACACTCAGCAAGGATTTCGTAGGCCACTCTGCATACAGACTCATTAAATGGTAAATAAATGGTAAATGGTGCACTTATATAACGCTTTTATCCAAAGCACTTTTACACTGTGTCTCATTCACACACACACACACACACACACACACACACACATACACTAATGGTAGCAGAACTGCCATGCAAGGTGCTAACTTGCCATCAGGAGCAGCTTGGGGTTCAGTTTCTTGCCCAAGGACACTTCGCCATGTGGAGTCATATGGGCCGGGAATTGAACAGCCAATACATACCGTAGGGGCAATTCACGTCAATCCACATATTGGAATGCTTTTGGGAGGTGCGATGAAACCAAATAATCTGGATGAAACGCAACATTGATATTGGAAGAACATACACAGAAGTGCATGCACGGACAGTCAGCTCAGGATCCACCCCGACATGAGCCACTGCAGCGCCCATCCAACATTGAACTTTTCAAAAAGCTAAGTCCTAGAGGAATGTCCATATACTGTCTAAAAGGAATGAGGAGAGTAAGTAATAGACCATTTTTCAGTTGAATACATTATTGACATTGTATGGTTTTACCAGCACAAACAGAAGCACATAATTCAATTCATAGTCTACAAAAGAGCAATGCTCTCCAAGATGCATAATTTTAGTAAACAGCCCATTTTATCCTTTCCATTACAGGTAGCATCACCAAATAAATACTCTAATGATGTAGGCGTTTTGTCAGTGTTGAAGGATGGTGGTTAGGTTTTGTGCAGGTAAGATTTGCCACTGATTTGCTCTTCACCAATTTTTACAGACAACTGTAAGTGTGCTTAGTGCTTACTGTAAATGACACTATAATTGATCAGCAATTTAAATATACTTAAGAGACTTGGATTTGACTGAATGAGTACATAGATTTTAATGAGTCCAGCCCTCCCAAATACAGCTATATACAGCATCCTCATCTAATTGATCCCACAAAACATCTCAACTATTTATAACTACAGTATACTCTAGGCATTACCCAGAAATCAACATATTAATTTAACTCATTTGAAATGACCATAAATGACGTTGCTGCATAATTTCAGCCTTCCTCCAAGATCTAGTTGCTTCAGTAGAACAAAGAAGAAATCACTGAACTCTTCAGTATTCATTTTCATAATCCATAAGACATGCTGAGAGCAGCATTTGTGTCTAGATTAGACTTAGAATGGGGTCACTTAGAATAAAACCGGAACCACTTATTGCATAAGAGTAGCAGGTGGAGGTGTGGTTTAGAGTGAGTCTGCACTGAGAGGGAGGTGTTTTGTGGGGGAAGAGAACTAGATGGGTAATAATTAACATGGCACACCTGAGCCCTGTTGTCCTGTGGATATTTATATGTTGTAATCTCTCTCACATTCTTTCCTGAGCTGTGAGCAGAGTAAAAGCAAAAGCTGAGCTGAGTGGAAATTGAGCTCTAAAGCTGCTGCATGAATTGTTTACTAATTTCCTACTGTGCCAAGGACACAAGCCCCAATTTTAAAAAATGCTCATGTGTACTCGGTCTTACCCCTAATTCACACAGGACGCAAGACCTGTCAGTCCACATTTAATAACTATTTAATGTTTAATTATAAATTTGATAAACCTAGTTTGAGAGCTACCTGTATCATTATCACAGTGTACTATTGCTCTTTCTCCTGCCAGTAGACCACGCAGAAATGCATCCGGTGTGGATTGACTGAGGTCTTGACATGATGCAATACATCCAGTGTGAATTCAGGGCTAACCCACAGACTGCTAAGATTGTTACTGTCCAACACATCTTTAATTTAATACTGAGATTTGTCATATATTTAGAAAACATCTATCATTTATCCTTTATTTCTGATCACTCATTTCATTTAAAAAGAATTTCACTCATAATATATACACTATAATAAAATGTAAAGTCACGGTTACTGTACCCAGAGTTATTGAAAATCTTCCATCAGCTGTCTGACAGCACAGAACTTGATGAAGTGACTGAAAGCTTAGAGTCAATATTTCACTTCACACTGGATAATGTGCCATCTTAAAGAAAAAAACAGCTAGCAGGTTGATATAATCATCACAGTTAAAACAGACCACTTATAAATAGTGTCAATTTAAACTAGTCTTTCAAATTGTGTGCAAGTAACACATTCTTAGTTTAGACAGATCATTATTTCTGTTTGATCAACACACCAACAATAACCCTAGATTCCATTTTAGTACACTGTCAAGGTAGCTAAAAATAAGACCCCCACCATAGCACAAATATTAACCGTATGTAGTAACAATTAATTTTCAGGTCTTATCTGACTTGACGGTTATCAGTAAATAATGGTCTTCTCTGTGCATAAAAAAGTAAAGTCTGGTGTTCTATGAGGCTCTATTATAGGGCCACGGCTCATCCCACTCCCACTTATTTGTAAACCTGCTATTAGAGCTTTCTAACACCGTAACAAGCCACATATTTCATTTCTGTGGAACTAAATGTATTGAAAATGCTAGCCAGACTCACACCCCATGTGTGGCAGACACTGCACTATCCAAACAGATTCAGTCAAGCCACTAGGTGCAGTAATGGCTCCTGCTGAGGATGCTAGGAATTCTGACAGCTGCTGCTATGGTAGTCCCCTTGGGCTTGCCAGCACTGCTGGAAGAGATTTTCAGAAGTGAGTTATCTGCCTGCGGCTAGACCCCAAATACCACAGGCAGAAACGTGTCCTTGTTCCAGTGAGACAGACATAGGCTCTAGGTTGCTGGAGAAACGAGATGTTTAAAAAAAAAAACCAAGGGGGTGGGTCTACTTGTGGGTGGTGCCTCAGCAGAGGGAGATGCAAATGGTTTGGGGGGCAGTGTGGTGGATCAAGGGCACCATGGCCCCAATTTGAGATCACAACATATCCACCAGCTAGAATTGAGAGCTGTCCAACTGAACCTAAAGTTCTTCTTGGCATTGTCCAGTTGAATATTGTTACAACCAGTTATGAAACGTTGTACATGGTTGCACGGGCTCTCTTTACATTGCTCAGAAGTTCCTCGGCTGGGCCTATCTGTAGTTAGCTTCACAGAGTGTGGGGACTATACAATGGTCACTGGATCAGCAGATGGGAATGGTGTCAGCTATCAGATGTGTTCATGAATGTCAAGTCAACTCATTGCTCATTGTGGTTTTCTTTAGCAGAGCTGGATAGACTGCTGGGACAGAATGCACTGGCCCATGACTGGAACTTTCATCTACTGTATATCTATTTATTTTATTTCCTATTATTTTCTTTTCTCAATTAAAGATGTCATGTCCGTGTAGAATGACATGATGTTGATTTTTTTTTCTGTAGGAATGGATGTAGTATATACAGCCAGCAGTGTTACTTGTTCATGCTCATGCTGATCATTGCTCATGAGCAACAGCAGAGGGCAGTAACACATCATAATGCATTTCTGCTTGTGCTGAGTCATAGCTAATGCTTCTCAAATGAAATAAATTGTTTTGAGTAAGAGAAACATATCAAATGCATAACGTTTTCACCACAGTCCTGAAACATGCATTCAATTAGGATTTTCTGTTCAGTTTTTTGTGTAGATGAGGCAGTATGTCCTGATCATACAAATCCCTAAAATTACAAAAGGCCACAAGCTAAGGCTTGGAAGCGTATGGGATGTATTTTGTATGGATTGTTCTTTATCTTCCATTCAGATAGTAAATACGCCCTTGGTATAAATTCATTTCCATTCCTCAAGCTTTCAAGCATCCTAAACTCAGTTAAACTCTCAACAGCATTAATTCATCAGCAGTTCTGTGACAGCATCTCGCTGCTGCATTTCTGGGTATATTTAATAAGTGTCTTTTCCCTTTTCAAAGTGGCATTGATATAACTTTATTGCAGATTCTTACATGTTGATAAAAGCAGACTGACTGCCATCAGCATGATCATTGGACTTTAATAAACATTGATTGGCAGAGAATAATGAATGCCTCAGGAGAAGACTGGCTGTCTGGTGTCCTGGGTTGGGGAGATCCACTGATCTGTCAGAAAGCAGAGGCAGAGAATGATCAGGGGAAGATGGGAGATGAGAGAAGAGGAATGCAGGGAGTGAGGAAATAAAATGTTGATTGGTTACCTTCAGCCCCAAAAGAATTTATACGAACAGATGGTAAAGATAACAGAGGAATAAATATTAATTACAATACTGGTATACCTAATAAACTGCCAAATCAGTGTATGGTATATAAGAGGAGTAAATATAACTCTCTCTCTCTCTCTCTCTCTCTCTCTCTC
>JAOUWY010000062.1:21094070-21109510 GCA_025728095.1 Prietella phreatophila | reverse complement strand
GTAGTGTGTGATGTTGGGGAAAAGGTGCACATAATTTACAGAGGAAGATCATGAGAAACAGAGGACATAACAAGTTTATGTTCCACAACATGGGCTAACATGCTTACCTTTGTTCAAAGGCCCAACAGTGGCAGTACTGGGATTTGAACTCATGACCTTATGATCAGTAGTGGTAGTGAGAGTGCCAAATCCCAGCCACTAGACCACCAGGACTGATTGCTGACCAGGGCTCTTTATAACAGTTTTAGATAATACAGTTTTAGGTAATATTAGGTCATGTTTCAGTACTCAAACTCATTTCTAATCCTCAAGAACATTTTAAAAGTAGCAATGTTTTTACTTTCATTTGAATGCCGCTAGATACTTCAATTTTATCTAAGATTTTGACTCATCCATACTTTCACTTGAATATAATTTTTTGCTCAAGTATAATTTTTCTTTTTCCTCAAATCATTTGATAAAAGGTAACTGTATTTCACTACAGTTCCAGACTCTGATTTGTTTTGTGCAGTATAATATGGACACTCATCTGGTTGCTTAAATACAAAAATTTCTGCAGACTGCAATTATCAGTTACAGTGCCCTCCACAAATATTGACACCATTGGTAAATATGATCTTTTGTTAATATGATCTTTTGCTCTCATAGATATCAAACAATTGCAAAGAAAACACAAGTTTATACAAAAGAATCTCTTTGTTAAATATAGGTGACTCTTTTAGTCAATACTTTGTGTTACCGACCTTTCCAAAATAACAGCTCTGAGTCTTCTCCTATAATGCCTGATCAGGTTGGTGAATACATCGCAAGGGATCTGAGACCATTCATCCATACAGAATCTCTCCAGATCCTTCAAATTTCAGTTCATTGTGATGGACTGTCCTCTTCAGTTCTCTCCACAGTTTTTTTTGATAGGTTTCATGTCAAGGGACTGGGATGGCCATGACAGGACCTTGATTTTGTGGTCAGTAAGCCATTTGTGTGTTGATTTTGATGTATGTTTTAGATCACTGTCCTGCTGGAAGATCCAACCATGGCCCATTTAAGCTTTCTGGCAGAGGCAGTCAGGTTTTCATATAATATCTGTTGATATTTGAGTCCATGATGCTATGTATTCTAACAAAAGATCTATGTCCTGGGGCAGAAAACAAGCTCCAAAACATTAAAGAGCCACCACCATATTTAACTGTGGGCATGAGGTACTCTTCCATATGGGTACCTCTCTGTGTGCACCAAAACCACCTCTGCTGTTTATAGCCAAAAAGCTGTATTTTGGTTTCATCTGACCATAGAACCCGATCCCATTTGAAGTTCCAGTAGTGTCTGGAAACTGAAGAGCTTGAGTTCATTTTTGGATGAGAGTAGAGGCTTTTTGCTTGAAACTAAACTTCCAAACTAATTGTGGTGATGTGGGTGACTTTGCATTGTAGTTTTGGAGACTTTCTGGTCCCAAGACGGAACTTTCCAGCTTTTAATTTGGTCACCCAAACCATCCTCTTCTAGCGTGTTGAGAAAATATAGACACAAATCCAATTCCAGGTTGATTCATAACATGTCCAGTTCACTGGAACTTCTTAATTTTTGCCCTGATGTTGGAAATAGCCACTTTGTGAAGCTCATCAACCCTTTGCTGCACATCACAGCTATATTCCTTAGTCTTACCCATTGTTATGAATGCCTAAGGGAATTTGGCCTGTGATACCTCATGTTTATACCCTTGTAAAATAGGAAGTCATGGTCGAACAATTTCTTGTTCTTAGTCACGCAGGTGTATTAAACAATGTAAAATATCAGTGGGAATATACTTGAAATGTATATTTCTCATATGAATTCATAGGGGTGCCAATAATTGTTACACACCTATACTTAACAAAGATATTTTTTTTGATAAATCTGCATTGTGTTTGCAGTTATTTGACATCCATGAGAGCAGATAATTTTTGTGATTTTTTTAAACAAAAGACCAAAAGGTTAAACAATTAAGACATTTTTTCACAGCATTCTTTGCTCCTAATTACCAAGGGTGCCAATATTAGTGGAGGGCACTGTACATGTATACAATACATTGTGTTATCAGTAATGCTGTTAGGATGGAGTTATTCCATCTACCTACTCAGATATCTGTAGGTACCACTGCTTATAACTTACTAATATCTTACCTTTTCTATGTCCACACAGCCCTAACAAGCCTATAAAAAACACGACGCATTGCAGATGCAGCCACACCGAATCGAGAAGAAACTCCAAGCACGAGGACAGTGAAGGATATAATATAGACTTTCACAGTCAGTCGATCTCACTGCTTTTTAGAGAGATGTTTGTGTTCCTACAACTACCTTAACTACACTGTAATTGTTGCAGATTTCTGATGCTTTGAATCATTTAAGAACATTAGGGGATCGTTTGGGAGACTGCTGTATTTAAAATTCAGTCTGCATATGATGAAGTCAAAGTCATGCACACAGATGATGATATAGTATAAACTGTTTATGCTGAAAGAATTGATGCAGATAGCCTCCTGTGTACTTCACCCTGCCACAGTGACAACTGCTCTATCTTGTGCTTGCTTCCTCTGTCCAACGCAGCTCTCATCTGCATACAAATGTCATTTATTTTAATTGCCTTGGCAATAACCTGGCTCTGCTCCTCATTTTCCTTCAGCCAAATGCCTCCTTCCTCAGCAGAGAGTGTGTTGGATGGAGGTGCTGACTCGTCCATCCAGCTGAGCTCTGCACTGTGCCTCAGGACCTCTGGGCCTCTGGGTAGATTTTGCAAAGGTTCCTATACACCACACCTGAGTTTAATAAGAATGGTTGTTGTTTGTTGTGCATTGTTGTGCATGAATGTGGTCTATTCATAAGATGGGTTAATATAAGTTAATATAAGGACTCATAATGTGCTGTGGACATGTTAGGAAGGAACGATATGTAACGAACA
Organism: Prietella phreatophila; assembly: GCA_025728095.1. NCBI lineage: Eukaryota > Metazoa > Chordata > Actinopteri > Siluriformes > Ictaluridae > Prietella > Prietella phreatophila. The sequence continues at coordinate 21,106,573 of JAOUWY010000062.1, read as the reverse complement.
CACACACACACACACACACACACACACACACACACACACACACACACACACACACAAAAGTGTGAGTCCCATACTGTGGTTTTGTAGAGTTGTGTGTGGGTGAGTTTGAGCTGAAACAGAGCAAATGAAAAACCTACAGCTTGCACATTTATTGCGCATATACAGTGTGTGCATTATGCTTGTATGCACCAAAAGACATCTGCAAAACGTTTATTAAAATATTAATATCTCCGATGTACAACATTATATATGTCAATAGACATAACCTTACTTTAATTAACATTAATATTAGCCTTAAACAGGTCAATCATTTTGCTTATCCTAAATCTTATGTCCAAGCTATCTTTTTCTGCACATTGTTCTACATTTACATGCCTTTGGTCCATTTCTAGGGGCTGTGTGATGTCCAGTTCCGTTTTCAGTGTGTACTTGTACAATACATGTATCACTCACTGCACACGGATCGAGCCCAAAAGGAGCACACAGAGCTGAGACATGAGTAGCCTTCTGTCTTTTCTGTCTATGTCCAGAAACCAAGAGCAAATCAAGAGCAAAAATACAGCACTTTTTGTGGCAAAAACAGCAAATATATCTGTGACTTTGCTCTTTTATCATAGAATATCTTCACCTGAACCCAAAAATCTGCAATTGCACAAAAAAGGGGGTATGCATGCCTAAAAGCACTACATTACTGTTTCCAGCTGTTACTAGCTAATCTAATGTTAGTCTTAGCCTCAGACCCATGGCACCAGGAGCGTCAGACTTTTGCACACTTTTTTTGTGCACAACCTTCAGAATGTTCAGAAGACTGCAACCTGGTTGGCCGTCCACCCGTCTGTATATGAACACTATCACAGTGAGCATTTTTCACGTAAGACATTTAGGAAACTGTCTGTAGTTGGTCTTGCTATTCCAAAAGGCCTCTTTCTATGAAAGCAGGTGAACTTTAACACGTTTGATAATTAAATTTACTAGTGATCTGGCTTTAGAGACTTAATAATAACAATTTAGTCTTAACTATGTAGTTTTAGTAGTTCACAGACAAGCTAGCTAATGTGCATGCAAGCTAATAAGATTTAGATTTTATATAGTAACAAGGAACAAATTTGTATGTCTTCTCATGTCCAGAGAAGATACACTATATGGCTAAAAGTATGTGGACACCTGACCATCACACCCATATGTGGTTTGTCCCCAAACTATTGCCACCAAATTGAAAGTACACAATTGTGTAGAATGTCTCTGTATGCTGTAACATTACAATTTACCTTCACTGGAACCAAAGGGGCTAAACATGTTCCAGAATGACAATGTAGAAAGAGGTCCATAAAGACATGGCCTGCCAAGGCTAGTGGTTAATTGTGCTCTTATATAGCACTTTTATCCAAAGCGCTTTACACTGTGTCCCATTCACACAACTTGGGGTTCAGTGTCTTGCCCAAAGACACTTCAGCATGTGGAGTCACCCAGGCCGGGAATCTAACTGCCAACCCTACGATTAGAGGACAACCCGCACTACCACCTGCGCCACAGCCACCCCTAGTGTTGAAGAACAGGCCCTGAGTAGCCTGCACAGAGCCCTGACCTCAACCTCACTGAACACCTTTGGTATGAACTGAAACGCTGACTGCGTTCCAGGCCTCCTCGACCAAACTTCACTAATGCTCTTAGTGAAGGCTGAATGAGCAAAAACCCCCACAGCAACATTCAAAAATTTAGTGGAAAGACTTCCCAGAATATGGAAGGTTATTATAAAAGTAATGGGGGGGGGCTAAATCTGGAATGATTTCCACAAACTTTGTGCCATATAGTGTATCATTAGGCATGAAAGATTAGCCATATTAGCCACACACACACACACACACACACACACACACACACACACCATCTAATAACACAAACACAATCAGAGGTCTACGCTAACAATCCCACCTAAGAGTTATGGAGAATATCACAGCAAGAGATTAAAGTCATCAATCTCTACAACATCCCTACAAGGGAGGAAACAGAATGGCATTGGATATGGCTACAATTCCACACAGCAATGCATACAGAACACATGCCACAGCAGAAAACACTAATATATGATTGATGACTCATCAGTGTGCTAGCCAGCATATGTATAGCTGGTTTAAATTGACAAGCACATGGCCCAGTGTGCATTAAACAGTATTCTTGATTTAATACTCCCATGCAGACTGCATCACACTGGACTTGCACTGGACAATCCCCAGGTTCTCAGTACACTTGTCAGACATCATGGCTTTCTTTGCATAAGCTGCTTCACTCATTTCATCTGTGCAGCCAAGCATATACTTACAGTATGTGTTTCCTTCTTTTAAATAATTACTTGACTTTCTTAGTGATTTTCTGAGGTGAGTGAGGCAATGTACAGTATATCCGGGGTGTCTCACTAGTGATTTTGAGTGGGTAAATACATTTGTGCAGCAGTGAAAGAGCTGAGTATGCTGGAAGTTTGGCCGTTTTTCACATGGATGCAATACCATCTCCCACACATAGGTAATGTAAGCTACCTCATAAACTGCCTTATTTATAGAAAAAGATTTTTAATGACTTTTATGACAAATAACAGTGTACATATACAATGCCTGATCAATAAGTGACCTTAATAGATGAAAAAATTAAAGAATGTGTTAAAAAAATAATAAATTAAATCAGCAGACTTTGTTTCAACCACATGACCCATTTCCATACTTTTATGCCAACATGGTATATGATTTAATGTAGCCACTAGTGTAAGAGGATGTAAGAACAGATTAACTAAGAGACCAGCAGCTGGTTTGACCATGGCCCTTCTTGCTGTGTTGCTGCACTGACTGATCACAATCCATGCCCACACCCAGGAGGTATTCAGGGATTCTGGGTAAATATCTGACCAACAACTCATCTCTCCATTGCTCATCCATCAGCCCTACCTGTGATCCTCTCAATATGAACTCTTAATATCAACTATAAAAGCTCCATGGCCACATTCTGGCTGTATGTAAAACACAGGCCTTCCACTGACACATTGGGATATCTTTCAAGGCAAGTGCAAGATGTATTCTATAAGCAGCAATCAAAACAGATGAAGTGGATTATTTAAATAGACCATTAGGAGGCAAGGAAAAGACTAAGAATTACCAATATAAGCAGTTAAACAAGTAACATACATAAGCACAAAAAATGACTTGTGTCAATAGTAGACAGTGACTACACTACACTATATAATTGTGACATTCATAGATTGGATGTATTCATGCAAATAATTTAGCATCTGTACTTCGATAGCTTAATTTTCTAATTTTATAATGGAAGGTGACCTGGCTTGGTTTCTTTAGCTAACCAGTACCATTACATTTACCTGATTGAAATGTGATATTTTATATCTCTTATATGAAATGTAAAACAATCTCCTTCTACTCATGGTATTTCAATATCTACAGATAAGGAGTCCTGTTGCCTGTCACTTCTCTTCATTAAAGCCAAATGATTCACTTTTCATATAACAAAGTAACTTTAAAAACCACATTCATCTGTAATTAACTCAATACATACAGATTTAATACTATACCATGCAGTGAAAAAACATACAATTCTAACAGCGTGAATATTAATTGTGCAACACTTACACTTCATTAAAGCCTGATGATTGTTAATAGCATCTTTCAATGATATTTATTGTTCATAGAGGAAAGTGACATGCAGAACAACGTTAATATTTTATGGCTGTCATATCCCTTTATTACATTTACATTTAAATGACTTAAAAGATTTATTATTCCAATGGAATATTAATTAGCCTATAGTTTCACACTACTACAAACCGAACAAACATTCAAAATAGTTCTACAATGCATTTACCGTACATGGACTAAAGGTAAAAATCACAAAGAGGCAACATGATAATTGTTTTTAAATATATTTTTGGATATGTTATAATGCTGTGTTTTTTTACCTACAGTAACATTTGCATTTATGATATTTGACCAAAAGGCTAAAATGATAATTGCCACCAATCTTTTATGCAGGAATATATTTATAGTTTCTATTGAGGTCCCTTCCAATAAACAGTACAATTAGGCAAGATAACCATATCCTCCGTATATATGGTATTATATAATGGTGTTCTAGAGACTACATAGTGTACTATATTGCCAAAAATATAGTGTTTGAGATTCAGCTACAAAAAATTATTTATTCCAATTACTGCTTGCTGGAAATGGTTAGATACTTACATGAAATATCACAGTTAGAACCCATTTGTTTGTTCTATATATAATAGGACAGGTTTTGTTTTTTAGTTTTAAATTTAATTATAAAATAGTGAAAAACTTAAAATATAAATCATTCCATTAATGGCATACATATGTTAGTCATTTCACAATATAGTATTAATATATATCTGCAAATAAATGTTTCTTATTATATGCCACTCTTGTGTGATATGTACTTCTTGTTTTGTTTTCTTAATTTTCTCATGATTTCTACATAGCATAACATTTTTTCATGCTCTTGATGTAACAAAAAGCTGTTTTCTCATGACAATTTTATCACGAGAAAATCTCATGCCTTGTGAATGGGACTGGTGTTGCATGCATGTTGGCATCTTCGCCATCACCATCATAAATTAAATAATTGCCCATTGCAGAGATGGATTTTATCTTGTTGTAGACCTGACAGCCTCCTTCTCAAGTATCAGACACTGAAGTGGAAGTTATCAGTCACTAACAGACAATTCAGCTTCAGTGAGGCCCGATCAAAGCAAAAACAAACTTGTTCATCCATGATGCTGCTAGATTTTGCTGCCTCCAAAACAATAATAACGACATGTTAGTATATCATGATCACAAGAAAATTAAGTCAAGATCACAAGAAAACAACTATTTGTTATGTGGAGGTCACAAGAAAGAAATACAATAATAATGCATGGCCTCTTAGGGCTTCCGCAGATAGCCGCATATTTACTGTCCATATAATAAACAGTGGCTTTAGTGAATACAACCTTGCATAAGTAAGGTGATGGGACTCAATGCATCTTGAAGGCATAAGGGTGTTAGATAGACTGCCTTTATATAGTGTTGTGTCATAAAAGTTAAACCCATAGTATTCAAGGTAACTTGTTTCTTATGATGAGGCAAGTAAGGCCTTGAATCAAATGCTTTCTCCTGAGCTAATGAATAATCAATGATCACTGAAGCATGCATCCATTCTTTATGTTTCTTTTATAAGGCTCTCCACACTGCATTCAGATGTTTTGTGTGTGCTACAGTCAACATACACGCTGCAAACCTGGTAGCAGGCAACAGTGAACACCATAAATGGTTTTGAATTTTAATTACAAAAGTAAGCATCTTAAAATTTAAATAAGAAAATACATACAAGATCAGTCAGCACCATGGGTCACAAGAGCATGTTAGATTTATTTGTTTCTATTTCTGTAAAGCTGCTTTGAGACAATGACTATTGTAAAAAGCGCTATACAAATAAAATTGAATTGAATTTATATTAGCACAAGAGAACAATTCTTCTCATAACTGATCCATAACTGCTATACAATGCATCCAACAAGGACTTAATACACATCTGCATTAAAGGGATGGACAACAACAAATACCAGTCTGATCTTATGCAAAGTGAAAGGTAGAAATGTAATTAAATTTACATTTAAACCAGGCACTGTCAGGTCATCTGACTGATAGACAATTTAGAATTTGTGAGAAGAAGATACTAAGGAACACATACCAAGTCCTATATGAAGCCAGTTCTGGTATGTACAGTTATATTTAGCTGGAGTGTGGTCAAGGTCACAGTAGTGTCCTCTGTGAGCAAGAGAGATGCGGCTTAGTCTCTGGCTTTCCCTGGGGCTCAGAGAACAGTGTAAGGGAGATTGGTCGGAGAGATGATCTAGGCAGACGTAACACTGACTGACCAAGAGGTTACAGTGATTAAACACTAAAATGTTGACAAAATGATGTGCAAGCAAATACCTTTACATGGCTGGCAAATATGATTTCAATTTTGAATTTGAAACATGATTTCAAAATCACCTGCAAAACCAATGTCATTGGTGTATATTTTAATTTGTAGCTTAAATTCTAACACAATCACAAACACTAGGCCTGACATACCCAAAAAACTGCAACAGCACTGAATCTAGGAAACGCCTACAACGGAACATGATAAATTCTGAATAAATAATAAGTAAGCCATGTTTGCTTGTTTGGGCTTGGCTTCATTCTTCTGCTGCATAATGCATACTGTATGAACCAGTGCTGAAATAAAGATGTGCAATGTAATGTGTGATGGTCAGGTGTCCACAAACATTTGGCCATATAGTGTACCGTATATTGAACATTGTACAACAGTTAGTTCAGGTCCACTAAGTTGACTGATTGAACGGCATTCCAAGAATGCCTATATTTCCTATAACTGCACTGGAACGTTTTACTGTGTATCACCACCTCTTCTGTGTTCACCATGTAAAATTCCACTTCCTAGTTTAAAATGGTTGCTACAGTAGTATTAGTAACATCATCATCAGTGGACATGTCAAACTCTACCTTTCAGAAACATAATTTTTGGCTTAAAATCATTTTTGTCAGTTAAAAATGAACATAAAAAGGGACACCAGTAAAGCACCTTTAAAGGAAATGTACAAATCAATGTTAGCTAGCTAGTGAGCTAGCCATCATGCTATAAAGTGAGCGTGGCACCTTAAGGATCTATTTCTGCTTGTGGAGCAAAAATAAACAGAACAGTCGGTCACACTTTGTCCTAAGTGTCACTTACTCAATAGTAATTTCTTGTTTATAGAACCTTTGTATTAATGAAATGTCGCACTCGCGATTGTACAGTTGTACTGAATATCAGCACAGCTGTGATTACCTACAGCACTCACCCTGCGGCGAATCACAGCAGTGCAGATATTTAGTATGACCATGCTCTTGCTCATGTGATATTGCAGAGAAATGTTGGTGGTGTAAAACAAAAGCCCAGCTGAAAACCTTACATGCTCAATACAGCAGCAAAAGAAGAAATCTCTCCAACCCCTTTTATTTTAATAATACTTCTTGACTAGCTATGGACACATGGTAATTTGCTGCTCACTCTTGTATGAAAATCAAAAAAGACCAAAAAAAATAAAAATAGATACACAATTGTTATTGTAGATTACTATGCTATCTCTGGTGGAGCCAGCTCAGAAACTGTTTATACATGACTGACTTGCCTCACTGGGGAGCGTCTTCTGGAAATGTACTTATGAGCTTAAGAGTAATGAAGTGAGAGACTGTTGGGTGAGAACCTAAGAAAGTCAGTGTCATTGGGGAACAGCTTAACAGGAGTTGCAAATATATTAACATTTAGAAGAGGAAGGCTGAAAATCCAGATGAGACAGAAAGAAAACTAGCACAAATACATTTTAAATGGGAACGTTTTTCTGCTGCACATGGTTTGCATAAACTTCTTGGCTGGGGTAGCACACATCTACACATGCTCAGATCAGACATTTTCCTATCACCCCTGAGTTTCAGTTATGGCAGGAAAGCTTTTTAAAACTGTTTTCTAATGTATTCCTAGTAGTATGGACAACACAATAGAAGCCTCTCAACTTCTATATTCAACATGTCACATGTCAGATCCCATTGGACACAGTCAAAACCAACTTCCATCATAGTGAGAACTCTCTCATTAGACATTAGACATATCTGTCACTGGAGAGCGTCTGGGAATGCCTTCCAGCTAAATACAATCAGGTGTTAATTAACTGCTGTTATTTGTCTCTGAAATGCAACGTAAGGTAAACAGCACTGCTTCAGGAAGTGTCCCATGGCCTTGGCTAGCTCCACAAATCAGCATTTTCCTGCTCAGAAAATCATTAGCAGCCTCCTGCTAGAGAGAATGCCTGCCACACACCAACAGAAGCAGCTGATATTTTTTCATTGCACACATTCATTATCCCATTTACAAAGAGACAAAGGCAAATCAAGATAAAGGCAGAGGCTTTAGATCATTCAATGGCACCAGACAGGAAGCTGCATTATACCTTAATGTGATTTTGTCAGCAATGTGTAGTCACATTACCATGCATATGGTATAAAGTGGTATGAATTACATTTCAGTCATGTAGAACTACTGACTGTTCTGATGTTTCAAATGATATATTTCACTTTTTGCATTCCACTGGTATCAAGTTTTATCGACATTATTCAACCCTATGTCTGCTTATGTATGAGAGCATAAAGAAACATTTGTTCTCTATTCACTTACAACTTTTTTTCTGAAACAAACAGCTTCTCGAGTTCAAAAACATAGTTAAACATAGCATAGGACACCTAATATAGCCTGCAACAATGGTTGCCTGCAGCAATGATGAGTGAAAACAGGAGCGATTTTGAACCTGGGGCGATGCGGAAATGCTAGGGGGTTCGGATGCATGCTCCCGTGAAAAGATTTTATTTTTAAATAAAGCCCTTAAATGCTCATTTCTAATGACTTTTCATTGGTTAAATATTTGTAAAACACACAGGCAGACGTAAAAGGTGACCAATAGCATTGACAAATGAAAAAAACATTAAATTACGAAATATGGAGATATGAGTTCTGATGTATGTCACTGAATGAAGCTCAACTGATTCATTTATGTTACTCCAAACAGAGAATTGTTCATTTAAAGAGTAGCTACTATAATCTTTAAGAACAGCTGTTAGTTAATGTAGCTAACTACAGTACATGTTCAGACGTCTGTGCCTATGTGGCTATTTTTCTATAGAAATTTTTTAATGTGTGGGGGGGGCATGTCCCCCCCATCTATAATGGCTCCTATGGCCCATGAGTGAAGGTGAGTGGACCTTGTTTTGTTTTAACTCTTTAGTGTGTCTGTTTTTGAGATCCACCTATTAATGGATATAGATTTGTGCAGCAAAGCTTAACTATGAAAATTTAATGTGAGATGTGTGTACCTCACAGTCTGTTTGAAAATATTCATTATTAACTAGAAACATTCCCATAATGGGAGCTTAAGTCTCTTGAGGTACGTTTGTATGAAAATAAAGCAGGACTAGAGAAAGAAAAGAGGGTGGAGGGATGACCCTGTTTCTCATCACTGCAACTGCTGAAGTACTATTTATGCAACAGTCTTCGATTTGCCACGCCACTCACCTGAAGACATATGGCAAAAACAGTGGTGTCCACTCCTGGTCCTGCTGGGTTGTATTGTCCTCAGGTTTTTGTTGTGCCTCTGTACTTTAAGGTGTGTAATTTCTTACAGTTCCCTCTGTTGAGCTCCAGTGCATAAAAAGCCTTCCAAGAAATAATAGCACAGGTATCAGCTAAAGCCTGTTCAAATCATGGCCCTTGAGAACCATGACTGGACACCACCGACCTTTACCAGCCCTGCTCTACTTCCTCAAGGCATCAGTGTGAGCTGAGTGAGCAAAAACTAAATGCAAAAACTAAATGCAGACCATTGCATAATGTATAAGATGACTTAACGCCTGGCTATAGGGCATTATATTTTGAAACTGATTCCCTCCATGGTGACCATGTAATGTACTGAAACGGGCCTCCATGTGTGGGTGCTACAGCAGGCTCCAGTCAGACCCACCATTCATACCACTGTAGATGCTCCGGTGATGTGGGGACAGCTCCTCTGCTCCTGACCTCCTTTGTGCCACATCCCGCCCAGGGCTGCCAAACTTGCCATGATCTGGACTGCCACTATACTGGTGCCTTAGCATCTCAGGGCTCCCTGCAATCACACGACCCTTCTGCAGATGTTCGGGAGTGCCTGACAGTACCTGTTTAGGCTCTGGACTGCCACATAGACTCACAATGCTTGTCCTGTGCTTCTGAAAGAGGTTAGGGCTACCAGGAGGCTGAGAAGACACTGGCAAGTGCTTTAAAAACTGCTCTGGATTGCCTCTTTTGCCAAGCTTTTCAGGGCTGAGACCTCGCATGCCCTTGTGGTCAGGGCTAGAGAAGGAGCCGCAGCGAGGCCGGCAAACTTGAGGAAAGGTGTGGGCAGCATACTCCGGACTTGTGCTCCTTCTGCGGCTGAGTTGCTCTGGAACTGGCATCTCCTCCCCTGCCCGGGGTTTGTGGACATGCTCAAGACTGCCTGCAGCTGGACCAGCCAGCAGCTGCTGCTTATGTGTCAGATGATCAGGGCTGTCTGTGCTGCCTGCACTGGAAGTGCTACTCCCATCCCCAACGTCCCTCAGCAGCCCTGGCCCGGGCACGCTGGCATGTGACAGGCTACTCTGGCTGTCGACAGAGTTCCTGCAGCCTGCTGGACCTCCAGTGCTCAGTGAGCCTCCTGTGCCTCCAGAGCCCTTTTCTTCATCCAGCATAAGACACAGCTCCCTCAGTTCCAGGTTTTCTTTCAGCACCTCCTCCTGCCTCTGCTCCAGCTCCTTCAGCTTCTGCAGGTACAGGGTCACCTCCTTACGCATAATGCCTGCACTGTAGCGGCCGAGGCGCTGCCACTCCCTTGACACTTTCTTCCCCTTCTGCCGGTCATCGTCCAAGAAGCAGCAAAGGTCACGCAACTCCTGGTTATCCTCTTGAAGTTTCTGATTCACCTCCTGCAATAACAAGAAACAGAATGACTAATCATCTCTATAAAATAAAGGGCAATCCCTGCATGTACCAAAGCCATTGTGAGCATCCTAACTACACTGCAACAAACAGGAGGAGTGATACATGCACTGAATACTGAAGAGAGAAATTAATATTCTGCTGTTCTCCAGACCTTTCTTCTTATGTCTATAAAATAGCATTGAGTAACATAAGTACACTGTAATATGTACAGTGTACCTGCATGACTCATTGTGACTTTAAAACCAAAGTCAGCATTTATACTACAAGGACAAGAAGAGTAATTAGATGAATTCCTGCAGTGCTTGTGGCAGTGGTAGCTCAGTGGTTAAGAATATGTATGTGACCGGAAGGTGGTGAATTTAAATGCCAGAATTGTCAGAGAATCACTGTTAGGTCACTGTAGGATCCTTAAAATGCAAGTCACTTTGCTTAAAAGTTATGCAAGAACCTGTCCAGCTGGGATTATTCGATTCCAAATACTGTTTCATTCTTATTTCACCACAATAGGATAATTTCTCTATTCCTCACTTTTTTTTTTCTTTCCCTAGCGGAAAATGTTGTGAGGTGAGTGGGGTATATAGAGACACTATACTGTAAAATCCACAAACCAGCTCTGATATGCATTGCCCCAGCACATAATGGCAGTGAAAGAACATTTGACCTCTAGGTTAGGCCAACATCCAAGATCACTCTGGTCCCTGGCGTAACCACTGAGCCCCTGCCTTTCAAACATCTATGTCCTGCGTCTCTGGAATGCTAAGTAATCTGAGATCCAGTCATTGACTCATCTCTGCATCTTTTGTGGTCCCAAAACTTCGTCACAGGAAATAAATGAAGATAGTGCCAACACATTACTAAAGGCATCCATGAACTACGCAAGATTAAATTAACCAATGCAGCGTTTATAAGGGACCATATATATGTATATCCAAAACTATATAGGCTATGTTCATTCAATATATCAGGTGTTAATTCAGCGTTGTGATAGTTAATTGTAACACTGTAGGCGTTGACAGTGGGGGGTTTTCTCTGCACCATGGTCATTCTGCTTTATGAAAAAGTTTTGTCATTATTATTATTCTTATTATTATACGTGATACTTTGCGACACGGAAGAACTGTGAAGTGTAAAGCTGTATACACCCCAGTCTCAGCGTTTTACCTTCAGCCCCCGGATCTCGTTCAGGTGCTGCTGGAGCCTGCGGTTCACCTCTCGGATCAGGTTTCCGTGTTCCACTATGGCGCTCATCTTTTCGGCCTCGGCTCTGCGCAGCCGCTGCACCAGCTCATCTTTACTCCACTTCAGGAGCTCCTGGTCCGTGACTTTGGACAAATCCTCTGTACAACTCTCCGAGCTCTTGGATGCACCTGACTGTAGTTGGGCTTGTGCCGGCTTCTCCATCACCTTCACCAACTCAGTGGCGCACAGAAAGCGCCCCGCTACCGCCGAACTGGAGATACAGGACGCAAGACGCCCAGCGCAGAAGCTCTGCAGAAATTTGCTTGGATCCGAATCAGGAGACTCTCATACTGAGACTCCCAGTACTGTACATGAGGTCCTTTTAAACCTGCAGCTGCAACCTGAGCGTGCCCTCCGTCTGCTCCTCCTCAAGCTGGCTAAAGCCTGTCTATAAGGAAGAGATCGTGGTCCTTTCCTCTTGTTTCTGCGGTCATGTCTCCATCTCAGCACTGACTATGAGAGCTAAACCTGCCATGGAGGACCGATACTTACCACTACAGCATCACACATCCGTAGCGCAGGCCAGCAAACCGGTGCACAAGCCCAGTCTCTCTCTCTCTCTCTCTCTCTCTCTCTCTCTCTCTAACACTCACTCACACACACACACACACACACACACACACACACACACACACACACACACACACACACACACACACACA
>JAOUWY010000062.1:20969062-20982795 GCA_025728095.1 Prietella phreatophila | reverse complement strand
AGTCTGTGTAAAATCACGCCCATTTTCAGGCCTGCTGTGTTCAGGTGACATGGCATTCTATTATCTGAAGCGAAGACATGGTTCAAATTCATATCCCAATATGACAAAGCTATTCAACATCTCGTTCTGTTCTTAGGGAATAGGATTAGATGCGTAAACCAGACATCCCCTTTCAATGGGAACTCAACGTTGCATGAGCTTCATGCTGTGGGAACACTCCATCATACACACTCTGTCATACTGAGGCTATGGCTTATTCAAAAAAAGGTCACCGCTAGACACTTCAAGCCCGGGGTTCATGGAATTCATGTCCAAACTGTAATATCAAATGAACGTGTGAGGCGTAGACCATCCCGCCGCAGCACACACATCCTGTAATGGTACATTTTTGGATAAAGCCTTCGAGGAGGAAACCCCCCTAGTGGAATGAGTCCTTATGTCCAGAGGCATAGCAAGACCGTGCCTCATAAGCAACAGAGATGTCTTCCACTTTGCAATTAAAGATGCACTGCTTTGACACAGCATCACTTCTACCGTTGCCGCCTATCCTAATCTGGCCTAGGATATAGGAAGGCATTGTCTGGCAACCCTGCTGAGAAACGTCCCAGTAAGAACTGCAGGACTGTAGCTATTGTGCGGTTTACTGGGCCTAACTGATGTTCCTCACACCTTGAAATAAAAAGTCGCAACTTATAATTGTCTCATGGATGGTGCTCTAGCGTTTAAAATGGTCTCTACAACCTCGGTAGAGAGACAAGAATCTATGAGCTGGTGCCCCTCAGGGGCCAGACCCACAGTTTCCATAGTTCAGGCAGAGGGTGATAAATCAACCCTCTGGCTTGAGACATTAGATCCCTGCAAATGGGATCTCCCAGGGATGGCCGTTTAGCAGTTCTATGGTTCAGACGATGCAGATTTAAAATTGGCCACATACTCCCATCTTTTTTGCAGACCAGGAAATAATGGCTGTAAACACCTTCCTCCCTCAGAGAAAGGGGTACATGTTCTATAGCCCCTTTGTCCAAGACAAATCTTCCTTCCTATGCTAATGTCAGGCTCTGCTCTGTGCTATGGTGAGCACACCTCTGAACCAGTTGGGTCGAGCTCTGACCTGGACCCAGTAACCCTTTTCTCTGGTAGACAGAACCCAAGGAGACACATAAATACAGCTAGGTCAAACAACAGCCACAGCAACAAAAAACATTTTTCCAAGATCATAAATAGTAACATCATGTTCAATATTAGGATTTTTTAATAGATATTGTCATGATGTAGTTATGATTTAGGCAATTTAGATACTTAGGCAATGTAGAAAATGATGTCTGCCCATTTGTGTTGAGAGTCAACCTGGCACTGGCTTTGGTGCAGAGGTAACACTTCAGGGTCAACCTGAGATGAGAAATTAAATATGTTTTAATATGTATGTATAAAACATAGAATTGCTCAATCTCAGGTATTTTCAGTGTTTTTAAGTCTCAAAAAAAAACAACATTTCTTTAATGTGATATTTTTAATTTGAACTAAAAGAAATGCAGAGTCTGTGCTCACAAATTAGAGTGAGGTAAAAAAAAAAAAAAAAAGTTGTCATTCTCCAAGAATGTGGAGACGGTTCTGTTTGTTCTAGTGCACATGGTAAAGAAGTGACAGGTACATGAAAAATGTCAAAAAAGTGTCTTTTGTTTACCTCTCTTGAAAAGTAGACTGTCTGGTATTTGTTCAATATTTAGATATACATGTGTGTGTGGACCGGCACCCTGTCCAGGGTGTACCCCGCCTTGTGCCCGATGCTTCCTGGGATAGGCTCCAGGTTCCCCGCGACCCTGAAGAAGGAGTAAGTGGTAGAAGATGGATGGATGTCTTCAAGCAGAGCCTTAAATGTACCATTTCCTATGGCCACTTTAATATCAATAGGCTTCTTTACCTACTAACTACATACAAATGACTGAACTATTTTATCTGCAGCAAACTGAAATGAACTCAGTTGCGGCTTCTAAAATGAAACAGAAGGATGACATATAATTAGTCACATTGTATAATTAACATAATCAATAATAATTCATTTCCAAACCCTCCCAAAAAAAATGGCGATTTCTGGCCCAACACCCCCCAGAAAATGCATGTTTTGTAATTCATCCATTATTTGTAGAACTATATATCATATTGCCATCTGTGAATGAAATATAATCTTAAAGCATTATGTCAATGCTAATGCGCTGCACTATACATATTTGTTTTTTTAAAGAATTAACAGCAGCTGATTTGACACCTAGTCACACCTCTTGATAATCTATTTGTAGTAACAACACATTTTTTACAATTACCAGTGGTAACAAAAATACTAAGATTATTTCTGCCACACCCACAACTACATTGTGTCTCATTACAGAATTAGTGCCATGCTAATATTTTTATTGCACTCTTTTTGTGTGTTTGCTTCAGCGCCTCCATCTCAGCGAGGATGTGGCTGGAGCAACATTCATGGCAGCTGGCAGCTCAGCACCTGAACTCTTCACTTCTGTCATAGGTAAAACTGCTGTTATCCTGGTTTTGCGCTGTCGAAGCTTCTGCTCTTAATGGCAACATGACTGACTGGATGCAGTGTGTGACTTTAACTGTGTTGTAAACTCTCCTCCGTATGAATAGGAGTGTTTATCACCAAGGGAGATGTGGGAGTGGGAACAATCGTAGGTTCTGCAGTCTTCAACATCCTGTGCATCATTGGAGTGTGTGGGATCTTCGCTGGGCAGGTAAACGGGCCACTCTGTACATGTTTATATTTAGGTTTACTCATTTGAAAGATGCTTAAATCGGGTATAAATCTAATCGTAGAATATAGCTGTTACAGTGAGACATGTATAGCAATACAGTGTGTACAATAACTGACCAGAAAAATGCAGGATAGAAAATGAATATAGAACAGAGAATAGCAGGATTGCAGCAAGCGATAGTACTGTGGTGTGATACAAACACTCATCATGAAGTAGTAAATAATGAATCATACAGTATTATAAAACAAACAGAATTAACTTGCCGAGTGATGCACTTAACACTTGTGCAAAATGGGTCATCAGTCACCTCAGAAGGTAGCAGCAGAGCGAACACACCCAGAATTACTGCACAGTATACATAGAAAGTTGACTGAGGAAAGTCAACTGACAATTATTAAGCCATATTAGGTTTTCCATGTGGTATATTTTCCATTTTGGATATTCTGTCATTTTGTTCCCATGCCCGAAATTATAACAGAGAATATCTAATACACTCAAATAATTCCACATTGCACTACAGTACTAGTGTCCAAATAATGTACATTAGTAGGTACACAGCATCCATAATTCAATTTTCCTTTTAGAATGAATATGAACATCATCATTCTTGGTCATTTTCATCTTCTTCATTTCTTATTCTTATTTATCTGCTACAGTGTCATTACAACTAACCGTGAAAACTATGGAAACCCATTTTAATATATTCATGTCAGTGAACATGCAAAGCAAGGCTAGATAAGATCCATGCTGTAAATGTCAGGAGTGTTACTGTATCCCCGCTAGCATTTCACACTGCTTAGAATATGTATTTGAACTTTATGTTTTAACATTTTACTGCATGCCCCTTATTTCCTGTTGCCACCTTTGTTCATTTTCTTTTCTTTTTTACTCTTATCCTCGCTGGATCTGTCCCCACTGTGTACATTTGCATGGAGAAACACTATACCACCAAATTTAATAATCTCATTAACTCTACAAGAGTTTGATCGGTTGCATTTCCAAAGGGCTGTGTGTGTTATTTCAAGAGGGGCTGCTGAGAGTAATACTCTTCTGTATCGATACACATATATGCTTAGTTGTGGTGTTTACTGTTTGTTAGTACATTTGTGTGTTTATAAGCAGGGGATAGTGAGGGGAGGCTACGGCAAGCTACTTTCATGAGTGCAGTCTTGTTAGCATAGAGTAATCAGAAATAAGGATTTCTCCTGACCTTTTTAATTAACACTCATTGAAACATTCATAGTGTAAACAGCATACTACTCTCATACCTGCGAGTGTGTAGAAGTGTACAGATGTGTGTAAGGCAGTGAGAGGGAAAGTCACACCACATGGCCTACACTGCAGCAACATTAAGACGGCATTATTTTTGCACATCTGTGCATTGGAGAGTTAATTTTCATATCTGTGTCTGTATTTGCATTTAAACATAAAGTAGGTATGACCCAAGCTAAAGACACTGAAGGACTGGGGACACTTTTTTAATCCCTGTCGTACAGTTTTTTGATTATTCCTGCTTCTGATATTTTCTAACAAACTTAGCTGGTTCTATTTCCTTAAATATAAACATGACTAAACTAGTAGACAAACTAAGGATGAATGAATGAGTGCTATAATGCATGGCTGTAAATGCATCGTTCAAGTTAATGAATTTTCTTTCTTTCTTGTCCCAAAAATTTCATATCTGAGCGCTCAGCCATTTAAAAGAAAAAGATCCGTCCATCCATTTTTCATATCGCTTATCTTATACAAGGGAACCTGGAGCCTGTCCCCGGGAACATGGGGCACATAGCAGGGGATACCCAGGACGGGGTGCTAATCACTGTTTAGAGCCTGTTTAGAGATGCCAATAAGCCTATAACACATGTCTTCGGCCCAGGGGAGGATACTGGAAAACCCCCGTAGTATGGGGGTTTTCCATGTGAGCTAAACGTGCTAACCTTTAAGCCACCCATGCTTCTGGGAAAACATGCCAATCCTGTTCATTATTTTTGTTGCATCCCAATGCACACCTCTACTCTGAACTAGCTTTCTTAAAATATATTTTTTAAAGAATAGTGCACCTCTTATTTGGATCTCTGTTATAACACATTACATGTTTCTTCCAAATAATATATTCATATGATAGGTGTGATAGGTTTTCGTATTCTGTGACACTCCACATACTCTGCCCTGGTACCAATGACCACATCTATATGCCTTCTCTCCCAATTTTAAAGTGCTGCGATCTGCTTTCTCATGTCCTTACTCATCGTGGCCACATTCCTTCTCGTTCACATGCACACTCAATAAGATAGAAACACACACCTACACACACACACACACACACACACACACACACGGAACTGACCTTACAGAGATTGGACTGCCAAACAAAGGTGCACGAAGTGCTGAGCAAGTGTGCATCAAGTGTGGTGTTAAAAGCCTTCCATTGCAGTGCAACCTGTGGTCGTCATGGCAACTCTGACAGCGGCATAAGGTACCTGTTTTGCCATGGCACTTCCGCCACTCAAACGTCGACTTTGCTGCTTTATATAGCAAGCACACTACTTACGTCAACATTACACGCTTTTACAGCTGCTCCTTCCCTTCTTCCCTTCACTCACCAGATCCTCACCGGAAGTGTGGCTTTGTATGGTGCTCACTACCGATCCACAGACTGTCTCTCTGTAGTTTAAGGCAAAGTCCTTTCGAGAAACTAGAGCAATCACAGAATCTAGTTCAATATGGTCTGAACTGAATTATGGTTGTTAAAAGAAAACTCCACCCTAAAACACCTTCAATATTTTTTATTACTGAAATATTTTCGGATTTGTGTAGGAATTCAGGTGTTACTTTGGTGTTCATGAGAATTTTCCAGTCTCCTATACTGATGTCACAGAGGGACATTTTTGGCACAAGTGCTGTTGTGTTTAATACAGTAGAAGAAGAAAAAAAATCAAGGTCTCATGTCTCACATCTCACACTTCACAGGCACAGTGTTCCTGTTTTTCTGTTAAAAGCAAGGGCTTCTTTTTTCACTCACCATTTTTTCCTGCAACGTTCACTGTCATATTAATAAGTAATACGTGCTTGTACTGACATACACAAAGATGAGGAGGTGAGAGAGGTGGACAGCATAAAGGACTAAAGTGCTGCTGCGCCAGTCTCTTTAAGAAAAGATGAAGCAAGGTCTAAATACCATTCGGTGTCACTGTCAGCACCTAGTTGAATGGCAATGTGGGAAATTTAGGAAACTGTTGAAAAAGAACAGAACCACATGCAGATAAAATATGTTTAAACGTAAAAAGTCAACTCATAATTTCATTGCAAAATAAATCTTGTATAAATGCCATTGAAGTTCGCTTGTTTATTATAAAGATTTACAAGTCATTCAGGGTGGATTTCTCCATTAAGTGTAGGCAGTAAGGGCTGTGTGTTCAGACGTGATTGTGAAATGATATGTGCAGTGTGACATTTAACTATGCATACGCACACACACAAGCAAATTGACTTCATACAGATAGATATAAGAATAAAAATAATAACCGCGATACATACATTGAAAAAAGGACTTGAAGGAATGAATACAGATTGAAAAGTAAACATGAAACAGAAAATCATTCCTCTCATAACTTACTCTTACTCATTTTTTTGAAACAGTGAAAACCCTTTGTCACAGTGACAATCTGCTATATGAGCTCATAAAGAAACATCAAATTAATCATGATGTTACTTTTCTCTCAGTTCTCTGCAACTCATTCGGATACTTTGATGCTCCCTCCATTCTCTCTCTCTTCCTTCCTCATCTTTCCCTGGTGTGCAGGCTGTGCGTCTCTCCTGCTGGACTCTAATGAGGGACTCCACGTACTACACTATCTCAGTGGCTACTCTGATCGTGGTGAGTAGAGGCTCTAAGTGGTTTCTCATGCTTCTCTGAAGCCTGGGACTCTTCTCACACAGTAGGAGAAGAGAAGCAAGCAGCTGTCCCTGGGGGTCCATATCCTAGACTGCACGCCTCCTATTTATACACCCAGCATGGTAGCTGGAGTCGGGCAACGCAAACACTTACATGTATTACGTTATGTACACATAGCATTGTTACTTTGAAGTATCCGATGTACTGAGTTCATTTTACATATTATACGCTTGTTTGGTGTTGTATAAACTGTCATTTGCATTGCAAATGAGTTGAACACAAGTTTGAATACACTTAGTAAAAATGTGTTTTATTAAATATAATGTTTAAAGATGTGTGTGTGTGTGTGTGTGTGTGTGTGTGTGAGAGAGAGAGAGAGAGAGAGAGAGAGAGAGAGAGAGAGAGAATGAAATATATAGTTCCTCTTCTTCAGTTGACATATATAGTAATTTATATCTTCAGAAGGTCGTATATATGAACGTTGTGTATTACTGCCCCCTGCTGATAAATTTAGGTCAATGTATTTTATTTCTTTGGTCTATCTAGTATAAGCATAAGTTTCTCTTTTTTTCCAGTTTATCTATGACGAGAAGGTTACATGGTAAGTCAGCTTCATATCCTCATTAACTTCAGGTGAACATTCCCTTTTGTCAATTATAATGCAACAGATTGACTCAATGGGACTCTGGGTTACTGATCAGAATGTTGGGCATTTAAGCCCCAGCACTGCCATGCTGCCAGTGTTGCGCCCTTGAGCAAGGCCTTTAACCTTCTCTGCTCAAGGGACTCTGTATCATGGCTGACCCTGCACTCTAACCCAAGACTCCTAACAAGCTGGGATATGCAAAGATAAGAATTCCACTGTTATATAATGTGTATAAGACAAAGTAATGGCTTCTTCGCAGTTTCATATATTTCTTCCCATTATGTTGTTCACTAATATCTTGGAATGATATTACAATTAATCAGTGCTACAACGACACATTAATATTTTAATCAAAGTTTGTGTGTTGCGTTTTAAAGGTGGGAATCTCTTGTCCTGATTTTGATGTACCTGGTTTACATTTTAATAATGAAGTAAGTTTATTGGTCTTTTCCAAACAAAGTTTAATTAAGAGATGTAATAAGTTTTTTTTGTTGTTGTTTTGTTTGCTGAAACGTTTGTATCTTCTGTCATTGATCACGGCTGTCAATCAGGTGTAACTCGTATCTGGTACACTACTTTGAGTGGAGGAAGAAGAAAGCTACAAACCTGGGAAATGGTACAGCGAGCAGCACAGACCTTGATGATGGATGTGATGCTACAGCTGTGCTACTCAAAAAAGGTAAGTAGAGCAAATGCCAAAAATTCACCTAATTTATTAGTAAAAATTAGTTAAAATAATGGCATTAACTAAAGATATGCTGTAATGTTTGAGTAAAGATTAAGGAGAGTGGATGTAAGTACAGTGCCCTCCACTAATATTGGCACCCTTGGTAAATATGAGCAAAGAATGCTGTGAAAAATTGTCTTTATTGTTTAACCTTTTGATTTTTTAATTTTTTTTTAATTCACAAAAAAAAAAACTCTTCTCATGGATATCAAACAATTGCAAACACAACTAAGGTTTATCAAAAAAATATGTATTTGTTAAATATAGGTGTGCAACAATTATTGGCACCCCTATGAATTAATGTGAGAAAAATATATTTGAAGTCTATTCCCATTGATATTTTTACATTTCTCTTTTGTACACCTTGGTGACTAGGAACAGGAAATTGTTCAACCATGACTTCCTGTTTCACAGGGGTATAGATATGAGGGAACACACAGGCCAAATTCCCTTAGTCATTCATAACAATGCATAAGACCAAGGAATGTGATGTGTTCAAAAGGAAGTGTTTATAAGAAAATAGCGAAAGCATTGAAAATGCCCATTTCCACCATTAGGGCAATGATTAAGAAGTTCCAGTCAACTGGAAAAGTTATGAATCAACCTGGAAATGGACTTTTGTCTATATTTGTCTATATTGTATACATGGTAATGTTTTCTTTTGTGTGCAGCGAATTTCCACAGGAAGCCATCAGTACTGATGGTGGATGAGTTGCTGTCTGCATACCCACACCAGCTCTCCTTCTCTGAAGCCGGCATGAGGATCATGATCACGAGCCACTTTTCTCCACGCACCCGACTTACCATGGCCTCCCGCATGCTCATCATGGAGGTCAGGATCACACATATAGACAACACATACACACACACACACACAGATAAAAGCGTCTGCTAAATGAGTAAATGTAAGTTGCATTTTCAGTTGAATTTTGGGAAAGCACTGTTTTCACTTGCTTTTTTTTTTTTAATTGCAAACAGCTGAAAGTCTGTAAATTTTCACAATAATCCTGATTTGCATTGGGGGTTGAATAATTTTGATTGCAACTGTATGTCATCCAAAGATTAAAATGCAGGAAAAAAAACCCAAGAAAATTTAAATGCACAATTTTACAGATTTATAGTGCATTACGAATGTTTTAGCCAATTCTGTAAAGCTAAATTCTCCTTGGTATGTATTTTTCATGTAAATATTTTTACGCTTAACAGAGTGGGATGATATCATATAATATTTATTAACCATTTTCTATAATGTTAACTTTCAATGGCACAAAATCAGACGTGCTGAGGAAATGGTGAATACAAGTTGACATCAGTCTCAAAATGAATCAAGACTGCTTTTTACTCTACTGTGAAACGAACGTAGCCCTATCTATGTTGTGATGGGTAGAACAGCAGTAAATCAGTGTGTTTTGTGTATTTTTACAGCGGCAGCGTCTCATCAATGGTCATTTCAGTAATGGGGATTCAGAGGTGACAGTCAAATTTCCTGTAAGGCGTGGAATGGAGAACGGCATTGTGGGTGTAGAGCGAGGCCTGAACACATGGAGGAACGGGCACCGTGATGACACACGAGGGGCAGATCCTGGCACTGATACAGAAAATGAGAATGAGGATAATGAGAACAATGAGAATGATGAAGAAGAGGAGGAGGAAGATGAGAATGAAGGACCCTTTGTTCCTTTCCACTGCCCAGGTAGCTTCTAATAATCTGATTAACAAAAGCATATGTAATGACGTCTTCTTCTATTCACTGATTTTCTGTGTGTGTGTGTGTGTGTGTTTGTGTGTTTGTTTGAGCTCAGGGGGCATGTGCAATAAGGTGAAGTGGCTGCTGGCATGGCCGCTGAGTCTGCTGCTTTTCTTCACGGTGCCCAACTGTGCCTCGCCTCGCTGGGAGCGCTGGTTCATGGTCACCTTCATCACCTCCACACTCTGGATCGCTGGCTTCTCTTACATAATGGTGTGGATGGTGAGAGAATCTATTTCCTTCTTCATTTTTGTGTGATTTTTATTTTTTTCTTTTTTTCTTCTTCAAAACACTTGATGCTTTTCTTCCGGCTCTGTCCAGGTGACCGTCATCGGCTTCACTCTGGGCATCCCAGATGTCATTATGGGAATTACATTTTTGGCCGCTGGCACCAGTGTCCCTGACTGCATGGCGAGTCTTATAGTGGCACGGCAAGGTGGGCACAAGAGAAACCAAAAATAGTCAACAATTTGTCAAAACTGTTTATATCATCTTTCACATGTTTGCATTCTTTAAAAATATCCATATTGCTTTATTAATAGGAAAAAGGTTATCTTCATTCTGAAGCACAATATATATAGCAAAATACAAGTTGAAGTTCTATGTGATTCTGGTCCTAGTTTCTTGGTTGTTGCTGTATATTCACTGTTCTGTGAGAAGTGGCTTGTTTGCCACAGTGACACCACAGGGGGACATTGTTAACACAGTTACAATGCTGGTGCAGTTACAGTGGAGTTTAATAGGAGGGGGGGGGAAATATTATCTTAAACATAATGGATAACATGTAGGTTTTACTATTAGATCCTAAAGAATAGGAACTTCTTTTCTTTTCAGGAATATTGTCCTGTCATATTAATGAGAAATCCAGCATAGCAGTAATAGAGACAGCTAACGTTAGACTCAGAATCCCAGAATGCAATGCTGTTATACAAAAGAAGTGACACACTCAGCTTATACTGAGCTCATCTAGTTAGCTATCTATGAGATGATGAGTTCTAGCACATTGTGCAGATGAGCAGCTGAGAGAGCTCGACAGAGTAAAGGGTTAAAGTGCTGCTGCACTGGTCTCTTTAGGCAGAGTTGAAGCAAGAGCTAAATCAGCAGGTAGTCATGTGGCATTGTGGATAATGTAGGAAAAGATTAACGACAGTGATGTAACCGTAAACTAAAAAAAAAAAAAGAATAAAATCAGAATTTTGATTAAAGTGGGTTTTGACTTTAAGGACTAATGTAACCTCTATATACTGATAACTGCTGGTCATTTTACATTTCTCATCCTTCTTCCTTATACTGTTTGCCAGGCCTAGGTGATATGGCCGTGTCTAACTCCATTGGCAGTAATGTTTTTGATATACTGGTTGGTCTGGGGCTGCCCTGGACTCTCCAGACTCTCGCTATTGACTATGGCTCAACAGTAAGTAACCATATGATAATTTTAAATCCTGTACAGTATATGCTTAATTTTCCAGTAGTGCTCACATTATAGTCACTATAAAGCACTAAATGTAGGTTTATTTGTTATTGTGTGCTAAGTTTTCTTTCTTTGTTTTACAATCTATGGATAATGATGTTGCATCTATATATCACTCCTAATAACTGAGGACATTTTACTTTTAACTATGACCCAATTTTCTTGCTCCAAAATGTTTTGCTTAGTGTAGGAAGAAAGGAGGAAAAGGTGAGCAGAGTGAAACAGATTTAGAAGAAGGAAGAAATTGTATGTATCCAAGAGAAACATTGTGTACACCTGTTACATGGCTTTAAAAGTTCTTGTCCGCTCCAGACTCAATGCATATGTTGAGAATGTTCCACCGCTCCTCTAAGACAAATACAGGGAGCTTATTTTGGAAGTGATCTGCAGCAAATCTGTTTTGTCAGTCTGTCGGATTCTGTGAAAGCCTAGTCCACTTGGAAGCGGCTTGAAATTTTGCTGATTTAACCAACACCATAATGTTTCCTCTCCACAAATCTGTTTTAACATCCATTTAATTTGAGCATTTGGAATGGGTTTCCTAACACCTTCTAAACAGATGGCGTGCGTCCACTCCTAATAGTCGTATATACTGTGGGATGAACAGAAACCAGGGATTGATCTCGCTTTATCAAATTCCTATCCACAGCTCAAACTATCCTGGAATATATGTGTGGTGCAGCTCGTTTCTTGACTGGGACCAGAAAAAGAGATCCATATCCACTCGCCTTAGCCTCATTCCACTGGTTACCAGTGAATTGCAGAAATGAAACATCGTTCCTCCAGGACCATGGTGCTACACAAAACAACACCCAACCACATGAGACGACACAGAACTAAATAAGGCCTACACATTTCTGAATAGTGCACGTGCAAACATGTGCAAACAACATAAGACAGTACAGTATCTACTAAAAACACGACAGTGGGCACAGTACGTGACAGGGTAGTGCCGACCAGTACACAGTTGTAGTGTGGAATTGTCAGATATAACAGGTAGTGCAAATGAATAACAGTATAATAAAAACGGTGTGAATGTAAACATAACATACTATGACATAGTAGTCAGCAGATTAGCTTATACCATGCATGGACATAGCAGTTACTGCGGTAACAGCCAGGTAAAGAGTATAGTGGTGATTAGAAATTATTTATTTATAAGTACATTATCAGCAAAGTACAGGTAGTCAGCACAGAAATGGGCCAAAATTGGAAGGGGAGTGGGATGGTGTTCAGTTAAGTGTGTGTGTGTGTGTGCGTGTGTATGTCAGTCCAGTCTTTGAATACTGAGGAATCTGATGGCTTGGGGGAAGAAGCTATTACACAGTCTGGCTTTGAGGGCCTGAATGTGGCTTTGCGGATGCTGAGTGTGGTGTAAATATCTATGATGCAAGGAAGATAAACCCCAATGATCTTCTCAGCTGTCCTCACTATCCTCTTCAGGGTCTTGCGATCCGATACCAAAGTTGATAGGGCCTTTTCTGTAATGGCACCAAGACGTGGAGTAGTTTGTAAACTTATAATTGTTTGCCCCTCTCTATCAGATCCTCCCCTACAATAAACTCATTTAAATCATTTCTTAAAGCTTCTTTTTCTCAAACTTATCTATAATCTGCCCTGGGTTTTTTTTTTTTCCGGGGGAGGGGGTTTCCCAATTAGCTGCTTATTTTCTGGTCTTAATTATATCTGATTTGTTTTCTTATAGTGATTATTTGTCTACATACTTATTTTAATTATATTTTATATTATAATTAACGTATTTCCTGTTATACCTGACATGCAGCACTTTGGTCAACACTCATGTTTTTTTTAATGTGCTATACAAATAAATTTGACCTTTACTTTGACCTTCAAATTCCATCAGATGTCACTGTGGCTGGATTCTTTTTTGTACAGCCAAAAAAGGAAAGTCGGGATTTGTCCCTGTTTTTACTGCTTATAACATTTTGAATTCTCACCTCAAACCATAAATATATTTTATTTATATTTTATACCAGAACAACATGGAAATGTTTTTATTATTATTATTATTATTATTATTATTATATTACTTCAAACACTATGGTTAAAAACGCTGTTTGCCTAAAGATGTAAGTCTGATTTCCATAAGGTATTTAGGTCAGTAATGCCAGGGGAACTACAGGTACATCGCAAAAATTTTGAATATCGTGGAAAAGTTCATTTTTTTCCCATAATTTAATTCAAAAAGTGGAACTTTCATATATTCTACAGTTATTACAAATAAAGCGAAATATTTGAAGCCTTTTTTTGTTTTAATTTTGATTACGGTTTGTAGCTCATGGAAATCAAACATCCAGTATCTCAAACTATTAGCATAAAGAATTTATAATACAGAAATGTCGACCTTCTGAAAAGTACGTTAGTTCATGCACTCAATACTTGGTCAGAGCTCCTTTTGCATGAATTACTGCATCAGTGTGGCATGGAGGCAATAAGCCTGTGGCACTGCTTAGGTGTT
>JAOUWY010000062.1:20945447-20959543 GCA_025728095.1 Prietella phreatophila | reverse complement strand
GTGTGAGAGAGATAGAGAGAGAGAGAGAGAGGTTTTTTTTTGCCTTTAAATATACTGTAAATATGTTTACTTATTTTGTTGTTTTTAAAAGTGTTATTAATAAATGTTCATATTGCAGTGTGTTTGTTAATGTTTAACAAAAAACCTTAATCTTGTTAAATGGTTGAATTTGTGTTTCTCTGCTAAAATGAAGTACTATTAGCGGTTTCTGGGCAACACCTGGACCAAGCCGACTCTCAGCCAGATCTGTCTTACAGTGTCAGACCCGGGCCACATAAACACTATAAGTCACTTTACAGTGTGTGAGCCGGATCTGGGCCAGGGGAAATTGTATGTGTTGGTTTGCAGTGTGTGGGCCAATTTTGGCCCGGGGACCCAGGCGTACACTGGGCCAGAACTAAAGCAAGTATGTGGCCCACAAGTGGGCCAGACAAATTTTTATTTCTGAGACGTGTGTGATTTGAAAGACTGCTGAACAGAATACATAAACCTAACCTGCGTTTTTCTGGTTTGCAGATCCAGACTGTTGAATAGATAGGCCTATATGTTTGTCCATTCATGTTT
This sequence comes from Prietella phreatophila, assembly GCA_025728095.1. Taxonomy (NCBI): domain Eukaryota; kingdom Metazoa; phylum Chordata; class Actinopteri; order Siluriformes; family Ictaluridae; genus Prietella; species Prietella phreatophila. The sequence continues at coordinate 20,958,979 of JAOUWY010000062.1, read as the reverse complement.
GAGGTTGCATTTACTATCACTATTTATTTTTATTACACAACAAGATTATAATAATAGGACCCTAAAATCCCCCGCCCTGCTTTGCTCATACCCAGGACTTTAGGTTTGGACAGAGGGAAATTTTTCATGAAGGTTCCTTATAGCAGTTCATCAGAGGTGCAGACGAAGAACTGTAGAAATACATGATATTTAAAGGGTTGGACAGACTACAGTCTGTAACCAGGATAACTGCTGGCCCTCCAGCCTTAAAACTACATAGAAAGCCTGCCAAAAAAATGAAGAAGAAGAAGAAGGGGGAGGGACATTCTTACAGCGCTGAATAAAACCTGAATTTTGGAAATATCTGCCTTAACCTTGGTTTGTGGTCTCTAGTCTGTTTGGATGTCTTGTGTTCGCCGCAGTGCTTTATGGGACATGTAGTTCGTCAATGTTCTGGGAACGTTGTAGTGACGTTGCGGTAACGTGACATAACGTTAGCGAGCTTGGGCCAATATGACAACCACTTCCGCTTGTTTTCTTCGCGAGTCTTTGTCTAATGTGTTTACCAAAACGAAGAGTTTTGGTGTTATAAAGTCGCGTTTTGTTCGCTAGTTAGCTCGCTTCAATAGAGCAATGGAAGGCAGTAATGGTAACAGCTCGAGCTGGGCGGTGGAGGGGCTGGTGAACAAACACATGGCAGACATGGCACTGGATACACTGCAGCAGCGCCTCTCCGCTGTGTCCCAGGAAATGAACCATCTGTCTGCTGAAATATCCAGACGAGAAGACTCGAAACGTTTAGAGGATTTAGCGCGGCGGACTGACCCACACTTCGTAGGCTCCCTGCCGGAGTCTTATAACGAAGAGCTAGTGGAGGAAAAAAAGTTGATGAGCAACACATCCACATCCTCCACGTCCTCATCAGCAGGTAGGCAGCTCTGGAGCTTCTGCTCTGGAGCGTCAAACATGAGAGACTTATATAACAGGCCCATGCTTTTACCACTAGTCTACCTAGTCTAGTTAAGCATCATTTAAATGGAATTAAATAGTGACACCTTTTTTTTAAAATCATCTCATTGAAACAATAAGCTGTGAATGGATTGGGCTGTAGTTTCATCAGCAGAGGGATCAAGATACCAATTTTAGCAGAAATAAAAACACAGTGTACTGTTACAGTAAATGACTGGGTGGAATGATTATTTTCCAATACCAGCATGTCTCAGAATTGTTTTAATCCTCTTATACCAGTTGTCTCCAAGCCTCTTTTTTTTTTTTTTTAGCACGGACTGGTTTCGTTTTGAAAATATTCTCAATATTGACATGAAATCGTATCAAATGCATGCAACAACAAACTGAAACAAAATATCACAACGCCCCATAACAGACAGGGAGCACTGGGCTTGTTTCCCTGCAATAATATGGTCCCAGCGAGGAGGAATGGGTGACCATGAGACTCGAAGCATGTTGCAGATGTCCAGTCTGCTCCTAACTCTGTTTTAATGACTGTCAGTGCAGAAAAACCCACTTCGTAAAGGTATGAAGTTGGAAAGGGAAGTACATATTTAAACCTTCACAGCTATCTCTGGATATCCTGTCTTTGTTTTAATTCAACAATTATGTGATTGTTGAAGGCGGCTGTGGCTCAGTTGCAAGAGTGGGTTGTCTAATCTTAGGGTTGGAGGTTCGATTCCTGACCCACAAGACTCCACATGACCCTACATGCCGAAGTGTCCTTGGGAAAATCACTGAACCCCAAGTTGCTCCCGATGGCAAGTTAGCACCTTGCATGGCAGCTCTGCTTCCATTTGTGTGTGTGTGTGTGAATGGGTGAATGAGACAGTGTAAAGCACTTTGGATAAAAGCTCTATATAAGTGTGCCATTTTCCAATTCAGAAACCTGCAAGGGAGGATGTCTGAAACATACTTTTTGCTCTTCATGCACTGAAATGGATAATTTGTGGGGCACAGACCCGTTCCTTTGTAATTCTTGGATTCCTTGCATTTGGGAAGTAAAGCTCAAACTCGATTGACAGCGAAGCTATGTGAGAGAAGGCCCAGGTTCTCTCTTTCCCAAATGTCCAGAGAATGTTGGAAATATGTCATATGTGCCCTTTGGTGCAGTCTGTCCCCACAGCTGCAATTTGGCTTTGAATGCAGACACTTTTTTGATCTTGTGACCTGGTAGCTACTCTTCCACAGCCCAGTACTGGATTGCGAAACTGTAGTTGCGGACCATCGACTTAAACCACAGTGATTTGCCAATGATTAGACTTTTTAATGGAGGGCATGTGGTTTAGTGGTTAGCACATTTGTCTTGCACCTCCAGAGCTGGGAGTTCAAATCACACTACCCTGTGTGTGCATGAAGCTTGCATGTTATCCCCGTGCTTCGGGGGTTTCCTCCGGGTATTCCAGTTTCCTCCCCCAGTCCAAAGACATGCATAGTAGGTTGTCGATTGGCATTTACAAAAATTGTCCATTGTGTGTGTGAATGGGTGTGCAATTGAGCTCTGTGATGGGTTTGGAACCCCATCCAGCGTGTCCCCCGCCAGTTTCCTGGAATAGGCTCAAGGCTCCCCATGGGATTAGCAGTATGGAAAATGGATGGAAACATCTTCATTTTGTAATGAAAAACACAATACTTTTAACTGTTTATAGTTACATTTAATGTTATGGAACATCTGCAAAGAAAATTAGTTCCTGTTATCAAACCTTCACTCCCTCACCAGCTTCACTATTTTATCACACTTAAAAACTGAGCTTGTCATGTTACTGAGAAACTGGAAAGCGCAAAGTCCTCTGTGCGGAAGATTTACACATGATTGAAAACTAACCGACCATTACAAAGCACTGACATTCGAGACTCCTATGATAAATGTTAAAAACACATCATCTTAAAGAAAGCTTCACCATCTCAATAATTATCTTTTCCTTTGTTAAATAACATCAAATTTATCCATCCATCCATATTCTACCGCTTACTCCTTTTCAGGCACGGGGAACCTGGAGCCTATCCCAGGGAGCATCGTGCACAAGGTCCACCCTGGTTACACCCTGGACAGGGTGAAAGTCAATCGCAGGGACATGAAATTTATTTTATTCATTATTAGTCTTGCATTATGTGAGGTACCTGCCATACAAGTCCTTTGAGTTTCTAGAAAAACACTATATCAATCTAAGGAATTATTATTATTGTTATTATTGTTATTGTTATTATTATTATTATTATTATTATAAATAATAATAATAATAATATTGACTTGTTTTAGATGAGTTGTTTCTATAACAACTCATCTATACCAGCTCGTTAATAATATTAATGTAATCCCAATTCCAAAAAGTTAAAATTCCTTTAAAATGGAATGCAATGATTTTGCAAATTAATTAAATGAGGGCAGTAAAATATACATCTAAGTGGATGATTTAAAATTTATTTGTGCTCACAACTTTATTTTTGCATGTTACGGTCGGTATTTGCATCAGATTGCTTATTTCTGCACAATTAGTGAAGAACAATGGCGAAAATTAAGTTTAAAGAAAGCTTGGCATGTCACCCAAGTTGGCATGTAATGGGTCAGAACATCTCGCTCTTAGAGGGACAAACTCCCACTCATGAGCATACAGTTACAGTGTTCCCTAACAAAGAATCAAGTCGCAGCAGGAGGCTAAAAAGCATGTTGGTGTTACATAAATTCAACCGGTGAAGCACTGATACTAATCATGTCCTTTCACATTTTAAAAACACCAGAAACGGCAGCTCAAAAAAAAATCATATCACTCCTGCTTGAGATAAAAGAAGAACAACAGAGGCAGTGGACTGTGCTGAAAGACCTGCAAGCAATGATTCAAGGACACATGTGTGAGGAGGATGTTGAAACTCTGGATATTGATCTACCACTACAGACAATGGAACAGCTTGATGAAACGGAGAGATATTTGGAGAACGATGAAGCGCAGAAGAGAATGGTAAAATCCAATAAAAAATATTGTCTTTTAAACCCATGGCATGTTAAACCCATAGTTGTTGTATAGTTGAAAAATGTTTGGCATGAGTTTTTATGTTATGAGTCATACATATTTACCCCTCATATCCTTCCTGTCACAAAAAAATTTTGGTGCATAGTTTATGTACCACATTGCACGCATTGTCTGTAACTACAGGTGTCTCACCTGTCCCGGATGGGTGGCGCAACAGTGGATGATGCAGTTAGACGCCTGATGCACGCAGTCTTGTCTTTCACTGTCGGTTCTGAGCTGAACTGGGTTGGTCGAGGACAAAAAAGGAGCTTCAAAAATACCAGACTGCAAGGAGTTTTGTTCCGTAAGTGGTCTTGGAAAATGTTGTTCATGCATGTGAAGATGCTATCACTGCAAAAATGTCAAGAGCTAGGTACAAAATGTAAACGTACACTCACTATTCGGTATTACTAACACCTGTACACCTGCACATTCATGCAGTTATCTAATCAGCCAATCATGTGACAGCAGTGTAATGCACAACAACTTGCAGATACTGGTCAAGGTTCACATTGTATACCAGAATAAAGAAAAACTGGTGATCTCTGTGACTTTAACTGTGGTGTGGTTGTTGGTACCAGATGTGCCGGTTTGAGTATTTCAGAATCTGCTGATCTCCTGAGATTTTCACACACAGCAGTCTCTAGAGTTTATACAGAATGGTGTGGAAAACAAAAAACAGTGAGTGAGGGCCAGTTCTGTGGATGTTAATGGCTTAAAAAAATGGAAAGATTGGTTGTAGCTGCCAGGAAGGATATAGTAACTCAATCACACTTTACAACTATGGTGAGCAGGATAGCATCTCAGCAGGCACAAATTTTTTTTTACCTTGAAGTGGATGAGCTACAACAGCAGAAGACTACACTGGGTTCCACTCCTTTCAGCCAAGAACAGGAATCTGAGGCTATCATGGACACAGACTCACCCAAAATGGACATTTGCAGATTGGTTAAAAAGACCAGATGATTTTTTTTCTTCTTCTTCTAATCTTTAACTGTCCAGTTTGGGTGAGTCTCGAGTCACCTCAAACTTTAATGTGTTGCGTGTCCTGAGATGCTTTTCTGTTCACCATGGCTGTATATAGTGTTTGAGTTATTGTAGACTTCCTGTCAGCTCAGATCCATATGGTCATTCTCCTCTGATCTCTTTTTATTAACAAGGTGTTTCAGCCTGCAGGTCATCTGCACACAATGTTTTTTTTTTTTGGTTTGTTTGTTTATTTTTTTTTTTGCACCATTCTGTGTAAATTTTAGAGACTGTTGTGTGCCAAATTCCCAGGAGATCAGCAGTTTATGAAATTTTCAAACCAGCCCCTCTGGTACACAACCATTGCCACAGTTAAAGTCACAGAGATCACACTTTTTCCTCATTCTGATGTCTGATGTGAACATTAACTGAAGCTCTTGACCTGTATCTGCATGATTTTATGCATTGTACATGTGCAGGTGTTCCTATTAAAGTGGATTATGAGTGTAGGTTTATGATGTTGGATTGGAGTTGGTGATGTGTTATAAGGGTCCTCATATTACGTAGAAAAATTACTGCTTGATGTTTTACAGGTGCATTAAAGAAGACCCCTGTAGGAAAAGAGGCCACACACCATCAGTTTGCAGATGTAGTAAAGAAATGGCTGCGATTTGCTCCATTCAGACAAGGAGGCACCGGTCGGAGACAGCATTATAAACCTCCTGTAAAGTTCCTGTGCCCCAAGTATCATACTGATACTGAAGGGTGACAACAGTGACTTATTGTCTTATCTTATTCAACACAGCTCAATGTAAAATTTCAACTAAAAAACACTTTCATGTTTCTCAGTGTTTTAGGGTTTGTTTGTTTTTAAGAGACTTCTAAAGTAAGATAAAGCAGGAAGATGACCTCACACTGGATTCCACAAAGCATAGAAGCTTTATTTTCCTATTGAAGTATTTTAATCTGTTCACTGAAAATGTTATGTATCATTATTTACATATTAGTTTGAAGGCTAGTATTCTGGCTTTACTTGTTTTAGTTGCTTGTGCTACTGTTGGTAACACGATGTAATGCAATGTTTTTTCATTCATGAGGTTGGGACTAATGACACGCTTGTCCAGATGTCTACAGATTATAAGTGCCTTTCTGAAACTTGACAGCTGAGTCTGTCTAGTGCATCATCCAACATAATATTGAAGTGACTGCAGAAGAGTTACATAGTCCCAGACAACATAAAACATTTATTTATCTAAATCAAAATCAGAACAAAGAGAGATGGAGTCGCAGACTTTCATTAGATTTTCTGTTGTCTTGTTCTAATCCTTGTGCAAACCCATACATGAGGTCATCTGACTCTGTACCCTACTTTAGAAACAGGCTTTTTAAAACGTGTACAAAATGTGTTTTTTTTAAGAAATGGTGGAATTTTCAATTTCATATGCACAATCAGGAAGATTTGAGGCAGTGACTGATCTCTTGAATGAATGTTTCTAGTTCTATCTGGAATGGAAATTATAAACCTAAAATGTGCTGAGGAGTTATTCAGTATAAATGATAATCTGATCACTCTTGGATTGAGAAATTCTTACAGAGCACTTCATCACTGTATGGAAAGGAGTATTACATGGTTACTTATACTTTTCTTCTACTTTATTTTAAAGCAAGCAGTTGATGGTTACTCATGTGGTTATGCATTTTACTTGATTAAAAACAAAGCAACCATGAATTTAAGGCTGTGATATGTATCGAAGTAGACTTGCATGTTACACTACCTGTTTTTTTTTACACTGTTAATAATATATTTCATTTTCTTTATAGTTGTACTTTATATTTCAAGCTTTTGAAACATTTATGCCATTTATTTGTTTACTAAAGCACACGTAATAGCTATAGGCCTGCCGTAGATGGCATAATGTAGGCTATTAAGCCTTATACCTATTTAAGATGAAGGTAAGTAAATTACATAGTCCACCAACATCACCTAAAAATAGACCATGCAGTTCCCCAGTTTGATCCTTAGTTCAGGTTACTGTCTGTGTGGAGTTTAACATGTTCTTCCAGTGTTTGTTTGGGTATCTCTGTTCTACAGTTTCCTCCCACCTACCAAAAACATGTGGGTAGGTGAAGTGGCTACTCTAAATTGCCGCTAGAAGTGAATGTGTGTACGCGAGCGTATGGACGTGCATGATGTCCTGTGGTGGACAGGCACCCCTTTCAGGGTGCAGTCCTGCCTTGCGTCCAGTGTTCCAGGGATAGTGTCTGAAACAAATTCACCACATGCTCCCGTGTCTGTGAACACAGATGACTGTCTCAACCAGGAGAGGGCTACTGTCTTCAATCCTAAATTACTAAGTTTTAATGCTTCCTTTTTTTTTTTTTTTTTTGAAGGAAAACAACTACTGTTTGTGTTTACTGTACTCATGACAGAAGTAATAAAAAGGTACTTAATAAAGCTGCAAGTGTCCTGCTGTAGAAGAAGCAAACTAGGCCCATGTTTACATAAGCTACATAACAGTAAAGGCTGGCTTTAACCTACATAGCCTGCAACAGGTGCCAAGTTGGCTACTTTAATGAATTAGAAGTGTTTCCTATCGGCCTACTACAAGATACATTATATGGCTGAATCCCAGATGGTTCCATATTGGACATGTAAGCGTAGATGTCATTATTTAATAGCCTGTTATTTGGGATGCAACCGGTAAAACATGTTATGTGGTCAAATAGCACATCCCATCATTTTGTATCCTAGCAACATATGTACAACACAACACCAATGGCACGCAAACCTGTGTTGTGCAATACACGGGGATGTAAGTACACGTTAAATCTGGCATAAACAAAATGAAGTTCAAATCAATGCAATGCAACAGGTCAACAAGCCACATTAATATTTAAATAGATCTGAGAGTGAATGAATACATTTATTAATTAAGTAAGACATTGTTACTGTTTAAAAAAGTAACTAAACTACTGGCATTACACTAAAGTGCAGTACTTCTATAATGTGCTACTTTGTATCTGGGGTTTTACTTTTTTTAAATAAATATTTGTATGAGTATAAACAGCTACAGTCATGTGAAAAAATAAGTACACCTTTCCCTTTGTTAATGAGGTGTATGGTGTCATCATGCCAAGATCTAAAGAGTTCTGTAAGGCCTTCAGAAAAAAGGTTGTAAAATGCATTCAAGATGTTATTTCTGCTAAAGGGGACAAGAGGCAAAGGGTGTATCTATTGATATTTCAGTTGAACAAATAAATGAAAAAGCAAATTTTCCTTTGTGGTTTTATTCAATTATATCAGCTTCATTAATAGGCACTGTTTCAAAGATGATCAAAAGTTTGCTTGTCCAAATATGTCAAAAAAGCCAACAATTTCCATGGGGTGTCCTTATTTTTTTCCACGATTGTATTTAATTATTAACTGCTTTATAACTTTTCACCCACAGATGCAAAACTCACACTGCGTTGAAATATCATACTAATGATATGAATTATTTAATATGATATTAGTAGACATTTCATTTTCCTATTTAGGATTATGAAATGGTTTACATTTCAACAAATACCACCCCTATGAAACCGTTTGCCATGGGTGTTATGAGAAAGTTATGGGGGATATACTCACAAAAATAGTGGTGGCTGCACCTCAAATGGCTTTCTATGTGACATATGGTGGACTATGGGTACAGAAACGATTATTTCATGGCATATGTCTCAGTGGTGGGGGGGCAAACAAATAGCCATTATATTACTTAAGTCACATGAGACTCTTCTTCTCAAAGTGTTGTCCATTATTTATTGATTGATTGATTGTTACAGTGGTAGCAATCACAACCTACAATTATCTCCGTTATAATCTTTATTAACTTTTACATCCATTTATTGTCATTTGATTTAAATGGTTTCATTACTATTCATGAATGACATCAAACTGTAGGGCTACTGAGGGGCTCCGTTCCAATTATTTTAAATTAAAGGGGTCCCTTAGCCTATGTACAGAAGGTTTGCGTTTGGTTTATTTGAACAATTTAAGCTAGAGTTCTAATGGTAAACTCATTAGATAGGGTCAGCAGGCTGCCGATCAGGACCAGTGAACTTTTTTAAGTGAATTTGGTTGGTACTCAAACAAAGGCCACATTCCCGTCCAAGACATTCCGGTAGAAACCACGTGACCAGGAAACCCGACGCGGATTTACTTTTGTTCTCCTGAGATGGTTTTTGCCGGGAGGGGTCGCATGCGCTGTCCAAGTGAAAACACTCATTATGGAAGAGCTCTTTCCTGTAGACCAGAAGAGGAACTCCTCCTAGCTTAGTTATGGAACAAACTCAGAATGTGACAGAACGATGTGAACGGCGTGTAGTTGTTTTGGAGGAATCCGGTGTTCTGGTGTTTTGTATCGGATCATCTCAGAGGTGAGCATCCAGACTTTAACACATGTTGTAGGGATGCAAAACGCCATTCTTTACAGTGTTTTCGAACGCGGTTTTTTTTGGGGGGGGGGGGGGGGACAAAACATAGTTTTATGCAACTTTTGTTTATTTCGTAGTTTGTCACATGTATAGTAAAACAAACCTGTGTTGAACATGGCTACAGAAGGTTGTGATTATTGTTGTACGACAATCCAACACTCGTTCACTATCACAACGCTGTACTCTCACGTTTACTCGATAATATTAGTGTACCCTTGTTTATTGCACTCATCTACCAACTGGCTTGTTGTATATTTATGCTGTTTAAATGCCGAACCAGCACCTGTTGTTGCACTAAGCTTTCCCAAACCCTCCCAGTCCCTGCTCATTTGGCCAGTTGGTAAAGTGCCGTGAGACAAAGACGCAGTGTGAAAAGAGCTGAAACTATACTCGACACATTGCTGTGATTTTAAGTCGATCTCATTTCACTTATGATACTAACCCCATGTCGTTATTAGTAAACAGGTTAATCGCCTTGTTGAGCTCATCTCACATGTTTGTTGTTTGTTTGATCAATGTTTGCTTACTTGTCTGATCTGGATGCAAATACATCATGAATGAAAGGAAACCCCGCATGTATCATGATTAAACCATTAAAAAATGGAGCACTTTTCATCTTGTGACTGAGCACTTGGAAATCCCTGGTTTTATATATATGTGATGAAAAGCAGGGTGTCTGGGTGGAGTTCAAAGCAACACAGTTTATGAAGAATCACGTTCAAGGTTTGGTATTCAGATTATTCTCTATTCAACACTCTATTGAGAGTGCACTGAACGGTACCATTTCTTGTCGCTGCAGTGGACCGTAATTTCTTTTCTTTTTTAAATCTTAATGTTTTAAACTTTCACATTATGCACCTTTTTGGGTAAAAGATGCAGTACTGTAAGTACGTAAGATGTATTCTTGAGGTTACCCTTCCAGCAACACATGCAGGTAATACCATTTATTGTATCAGCCTTACTGGTGGTTTCATAGCCTAACTATTCATTCTTAAAAATAAAAAGGTTCCAGTTAGAACCAAAAAGGGGTTTTCAGCCTGATGCCATCGGAGAACCCTTTTAAGTTGTAGAAAGAACCTTTTAATTTGAAGTTCTTTAGCGAACCATTTATTTACTATTGCTTTAAAGGACCAAGAAACAACTCTACACAGTAGTGCCACAAGGAACCATGTTAGCATAAGTTCTCTAAAAAAAACCAACCCCTTAGTTAGTGCTTTAAGGAATCAAATTACGGTAAGAGTGATGCCAGGAGAACCTTTTCTAGTCCCAGAAAGAACCTTTATAGGGTACATTTTAACCTGTTAAGGGATGATACCTTGAAGAACCGAAACACTGCTCTGAAGAACTTATAATGAACCATGAATAACTAACTACTTTAATCTGCAAAGAACCATAAAGCTCAACTAAAGAACCCTATACAATGAAAAATGGTTCTTGACAAGAAGGTGGTTCTTTGCAGTACTCATGGTCCTGTAAAGAACCATTAAATAACCTATATTTTTAAGCACTTTTGGTGTGTAATGATTAGACATTTGGATCAAACTGTAAGAATTCCGTCCAGTGAGATGACTACATTAGGCTACATTAAAACATAATGCTGTAATCCTGAGGTGTAGTAGTGGATGGATCCGTTCATTTTACTGACTCGGATCTTGGAATCTCGTTCAGTAAAATTAGCAAATCTTTTTTCAAGTCATTTCGTTCATTTCAGCAGAATATAATTAAAATGTTACGTTAAATTCCCCAACACATCTAGTACTTAATAAACTATTAAATAAACTGTAGGTTAATGTAGCCAAGGCCCAAATATGAGAAATGGAAATGATAAATTAATAGTTTAGCTGGTCTTCAGGTTATGCAGTCTGTAAGTTTGCCTCACCTCCCAATCCAAGTTGTTCTTTCTTTTGTCACGTCACATTTGTCACGTCTGTTCCCTAGAAACCGAAATGATTAGTTCATGTCTCGAGGAATCATGTTGTCATAAGTTCTTTGTATAGGGTTCTATTACAGAATATAAGAACTAAAAATACGTGTTTATGTTCTGTTGTATGTGAAATGAGTTGGTTGTGTAATGTTAATCCTGCATTAATTTTCTTAGTTGTTTTATTGGTAATAAAGAAAACCCATAGCACTGGTTTCTTGAGAACAACTTCCAAGGATGGCTTAGTAAGAGAACTGGCAAGTTGCCATCCAGGGTTTCTCATCGTAGTGTCTGATAAAATCTGAACCGCAGTCTTTCGGTAATAAGCCATGCACCAAGTATTGTTTGCTTAATTGTCATTGTGTGTTATACAGCACTTCCTCTTTAAATTCTTTGGCTAGTTATAGAAGCAGTTCCCTTTCTGCTGCAATTGTGCAGTAATGTAATTGAGTGCTTTAGTTCAAATAAAAGACACCAAGGCTGTTGTCATGTTTGGTATTAATGCACCTGGTATTTATAAACCAATCTAAAGTCAGGCTGCTACTTTTTATTTATTTATTTAATTATTTGTCATCTATTTTTAATTATTTATTTTTCCAATCTGCACTGTTCTTCTCAGGGCTCTACGGTAACATTTTTTTTTAGGAGCACTTGTTCTTCTAATTACAAACATTTAGGAGCAAAGTTTATTATAATTTTTTTTTAGAGATGGTAACATTAATGTGCCACAATATAACACAAGCAGGCATGAGAAAACTTGAGCTTGTCAATTATGACCGAATTTAGGAGCATAGTGTGAGCCATGACAAATTAATTTACCTTCTGATAAATTAAATTTAATATTTTCAGCTAAATTTACAGACTGTAAGCAAAAAAATAACCGTTAAACCACCTAGTAAACAAATACAATAAACCTCAGTGTTCAGTCTTTGAAGTCTGCTCCTCTTAAATATATTTTAAGATGCACTGTTAGACATTTTCCACTGTCATGGTTCTGGGCGGGAGCCAATTCTCAAACTAGTCTGCGTATACTGTGTACATATCTGAATAATCTTATATTGGATGTGTGTAGCATAGCAACTGTGAGCTTAAATGAAGTGAATGCACTGAATCTCAATACGTTTACATGGAGAACAATAATCTGATATTAACCCGATTAAGACAATACTCTGATTAAGAAACTACCATGTAAACAGCGATTTCTGATTACCTTAACTGGACTAAAGTCATACTCGAAGTAAACACAAATCTAATTAAGACATGTGGAGTATTCCTATTTTAGCTGCGTTATCGACGTGCACTGCAGACATATAAAGCCCTTAATCACACTATTAACGTCGTGTGGGAGTTTTCACTGCATTTTACAACAGGACACATACACACACAGGCAGTGCTCTCAAGAGAGCATAGCTGCATCCAAAACCACGTATTTACCTGCTGTATAGTCGTATTTTTGCTACTGTATAGCAGGTAAGTACTCAGGTTCAGGTCATTCTGCGTGATCAATAAAAGATTGTGGTTTGTGAGATTGGCAAGGTGATCGAAGCAGATAATGTACAATGGTGAGCTTGGCATTATAATGGCATTTTTGCAGTATTTGCACACTTTTTCAGTTGACTGAGGTGATGAAAAGCAGTGTGAAAGTAACTGTTTTGTGGTGTAGATGCATTTTGGAGTTGTAGTTTTTATTTTGATTGTATTATACAATTTCGAACAGGGCACTAGCACCGGTGCGCCTATATATTTTTTTCAGTCACACAAAGTACTTTTGAAATGGTCACACTGTAGAGCCCTGCTTCTCTTAACTCTGCTTTGAATGCATTATTTCTCATAGTACAAAGATCTCCAGTCATCTGCTTCTGTCTCATAGTACAAAGCTGGGGAAAGAGTCACAGATGTCTACAGAAAGACACTATGCAATGTAAACGGCCCGAATTAGATGCCTTCTATGTAATAAGAAGGGTTATTTGAGTGACTGCAACAGATATGTGAAGAGTAATCTTTTCTTAATGGTGGAAGCAAGGATAGCATGTTCAGTCATTTTTATTGAGCCAAATGTTTTGCCTCAGTATTTGTTTGTTTATTTATTTTATATGTATTTACAGTGAGGGAAAAAAGTATTTGATCCCCTGCTGATTTTGTACATTTGCCCACTGACAAAGAAATGATCAGTCTAT
>JAOUWY010000062.1:20913737-20930613 GCA_025728095.1 Prietella phreatophila | reverse complement strand
ATCCATTCATCCATCCATCCATCCACCAAATTTAATGCAACTGCTCCCCATTCACAACTGATACCTTGTAACAGTAGCCAATTGGGCCCAATTTGGACATTTTCACTTAGGGGTATACTCACTTTTGTGAGATTGTGTGTGTGTGTGTGTGTGTGTGTGTGTGTGTATATGTATATATATGTATATGTATATATATGTATATATATATATTTAGATGTATATATTATATATATTCGCTAGAGATATATATATATCTTATTAAAAAAATTTTAATTTTTTTTATAAAAGACTATAGTAACTGTGTTTTTTTTTTTTTTGGCTGTGACCTGCATTCAGTGCACAGGAGACTGGGGTGTAATTGTGGTTTGCTGACTAGGGTTGTGGGGTAAGACAAATATATACAGTGTGTAATTGAAATTTGCTGGCTCAGAAAAACTGAAGGGAAAAACACAAGGGGAAAGTGTGGGTAGTGTTCCATAGGATTATAACAAATGATTTAAATATTCAGTTCTAAAATATTTATTTGAGCGTTCAAAAGTAAGCATGTTTTATCATAGACTGGACTCTGAAACTGCTATCCCTGGATCTAGAGAGAGTGATGAAACACTGCCCCGTTAGTATCGAACAGAAGTGCCCATCTAATGCAATCGAAAATGTGAACAAGGTGACTCTAAATTGTTCCAGCATGAAAAAGTCATTTTGCGTGCTTAAGCGATTAAGAACATTATTTTTCCATTACATTGTGAGTATAAGAGAGTACAGCCTAAACTTGAACGATTAAGGCCTAAATTCCTGTCCAGATTTTACCATGTCTGACCACTGAAAGTTCAATTAGTCAGCTATAGCTGGGTTTTCAAAGATAGGGTAATGGTAGTAAAAGCAATGCATATAGTATTATTCCAACGATTGTGCTAGCAACAAATCACACTGCAAAGTGGAAGGATACTCTGAAAATGTTAAATACGTTTCTGGTTAAATGCAGTGTTTGGTTTTATTTACATCCTAGTTTTCTTATGAACAGAATGTAGCATCATATACACGGCTCAAAAAAATAAAGGGAACACTAAAATAACACATCCTAGATCTGAATGAATGAAAAAATCTCATTAAATACTCCTCTCTTTACATAGTTGAATGTGCTGACAACAAAATCACACAAAAATTATCAATGGAAATCAAATTATCAACCCATGGAGGTCTGGATTTGGAGTCACACTCTAAATCAAAGTGGAAAACCACACTACAGGCCGATCCAACGTTGATGTAATGTCCTTAAAACAAGTCAAAATAAGGCTCAGTAGTGTGTGTGGCCTCCACGTACCTATATGACCTCCCTACAACGCCTGGGTATGCTCCTGACGAGGTGGCGCATTACTCTCCTCAATCAGTTCAATCAAAACACAGCACACCAACTGATTCTTTTAACTTGGACCATATCCAAAACCTTCTCATGTTACACTACACTTACATAGTCTTGAGTAAACCCGACTTTCATTTCTCCTTTGTGTGATCAGAAAGCACAAAGGCATGACTATTAAACCAGGTTTCTTGACTTTCAATATGAAACATTTGATTTGAATTAGACTTCCGTCACTAGTACTACATGTTTCTATACGTGATGTAAATATTCCTGATTTCCAGTCATTTAGCGTACGATCAGTTTTCCTGTTCACCCTTCAGTTATGTTTCCTCTGAATCTGGGGTCAATTTAAATAAAAGGGAAGCGGCTCTGGACTGGATTCAGAGGAGCTGTGACTCATGTCTGACTCTGCAGAAATATTATTTTACATGCACGCACAAGTGCACAAGAGCATGTTACAGGTCTTTAACTCTGCTGTGTTTGGGTGTCTCTGTAGCTGATAGACACATTTTCCACTGAGATCTCAGAGCTGAAGCAGGAGATGGTTCAAACAGCTAGAGAGCCAGACACAAAGCTCCTACAAGGGTGAGTCCTTTCGCTCGCTCATTCTGTCTCTTACTCACTCTCTTTCTCTCGCTCTGTCCTGATCTTTCACTCCGTCTCGCTCTGTCACACTCTCACTCCCTTGACTTCTCATATATATTTATAGGTGGGATCTAACAAGAGGCCTCGGTTGTATTATTATATTTGTTTTGCTTTTTTTTATTAAGAAATTGTAGCACCTTTGGTGATCTGTTGAATGGTTCTTTTAATGTTTAATCCAAGAACCGAACTCAGTTAAATAACAGTGACATGTTTGGCCAAGAATATAATGATTAACTATTAAATTAGCTGTTGCTCTGAGGAGTGTATGTGAGGAGTGTTTTTATGATTTAGCAATATCTGAGTTTTTTCCTGGTGGAAACACGTCTGATCCCATGAGGAACACTTTTTTTTTTTTTTTTTTAACAAAAAAGTAATTTCTTTAAAAATAAATGAGCCAAAAGTATGCGTTTGGTTACTGAAGTTAAGGTTAATATGAGTTTTATGGGTACAGAGTACGTGTTTTTAATAGTAATGCTGTCCACTAGGGGGTGCATTTTCCTCTTTAATGCCTCAGCCTAGTTGGTGACAAAATAATATTTACAGGAATTTTTTTTTCCATATGCAAGCAATCTTTCGATTTCTAATTGCAGAGGGGTTTCATGACGTACAATTTGATATGGATTTTATTAAGAGAAACTACACGTTATATTGTTGTAGGTTAATATATTGAAAATGCATTTGGCCTGGTTTGTATTTGTTGTATAAATTGGCTCTGTAACTGGATTTATAATTTTAAGAAATGATGTATGTTCCTGGTTCTTTCAGGGATAGCATGCACATGTTATGGCATAGACTCCGTGTCAACAACAACAAAGATATGATATGCACAAGTGAGAAGACTGTCTGAGCTAGCAGTTTTCAGTCATGCTACTCAAGCACATCTGCACTACACATTTTATTGTTTCACTTTTCTAGCTCATGGGGTTTTTTTTTTTTTTTTTTAATAACAAATTGTCAAACTGAGTAGAGAGAACGTTAAAATATGCAGCAGTGCTTCAGGACCAGGATTGGGAAGTGCTGTTCCAGATGTTCCTGTGAACATCAGATATGACTGATCAAATTATTTTCCGTGGAAAGTGTTCAGCTTTGAATAAAATGGGATATTTCTATTGACATGCATTGCAAGCCATTCACTTTTTACTCTCTTTGTAGTCTGGAGGGGGAGGTGAGTGGCCTGTTCCTGCAGTCGTCGGTCTGCACTGGTGCAGCAGGGGTCCGGGACTCTGGCTATGACTCTCTAGGCCGGCGCATAAGTGTGCTGGACAGACTGACACGCACACACCCTGTCTGGCTTTTACTGTCACTCAATGATGAAGAAGCAAAATGTATCCTGCAGCCTCAGCCACCAGGGGTGAGTATACTGTACACACAATAATGTATTTTGTGTGTGTGTGTGTGTGTGTGTGTGTGTGTGTGTGTGTGTGTATTACACACCACACACATCGTTTGGTTGCAAGTGACATTCATGGCCGGAGAATATGATCTGTAATGTTTCAGTTTGGTTCTGTTCAGTCTCGTTAGTATGGCTCTATATTGTTTGTGATCTAAAACTGGAGATCCTTATGAACAGCTACAACAATTGGCATTTGTTTGTGTTCTCATTCTCATTATTGTAGTGTTAACTTCTTATAGCACTGATTTAAGATTATGTTCGTGCCAAGCTAAAAGGAGCATATTTTCCCCTACTGGTTGCATATGTTACATATGGTATACATACGTTTGTGGCTTATTATACAGGCATATAGGGTAAGAAGTACGGTAGACACATTCATATAAAATATTCTGTATTTGTAAGTATGTTTTACAATAAATCTTCACAAAAAAAAGCTTTGGTACACCTTATAACTGCATGTCTATGGGCCATCCAAACCCATGAAGTTTTGGAGATTTCTGCTTGCTACACCAATGGTTTATGAACGAGATCATTTTTGAAACATGTGAATATGCCCTCTGGCATATTATACTTCTCAGAAATTTCATTAGTAATATTTCAGCCCCTGGTAGAAGGTTAGAAGTAGCTATTGTAATCTGAAATACAGTAAATGTCAGTTTTGACATCAGAGTTGAGTTTTAAATAGCATAATGAGCTGATTATGCTGAAACTGAAACTGCTGATTATGCTCTCTGAGCCAGAGCTAAACTCATGATGTTGCATTGCGTAACCTGACCTGAGATTTGAAATCTTAGTCACATATACAGTACCACAGCACAATGTTGAACATTGGTGTAATGTTTGTTTTCTATCTTTTGTCCTATTTCTTTATGTATGTGCTGTAGACATTTCTGGTCAGGAGGTCATCTAAACTCCAGAAGAAGGTGATTTCCATGCGTATGGACACAGACAGTGCTCCAGTGACTGTGAGGGACTTCCCAGTTACAGAGAGCCAGTACAGTGAGTGCCACAAAATACCAGAGAACTATGAACCTCTCCTTTCATCTTTTCACTTCCTTCTGCCCACCACTTTAAAAAAAACAACAACAAAAAAAACCAGACTGGTTTTACCTGTCTATTTTTTGCCTTTTATTGATCCACTGTGTTTGTCTGGACATTACAATGACTCTGTGTGTGAGCTGTATTTAGCTGTGAGGTTTAGTGTTCTCAGACTGAGTGCTGTCGGTGCTTTATAGAGTCCTAGGTTTGGGTTTTTTCCCTAGTTGTTTAAAACCAGTTTCCTAGATGTTTAAACAAATCTATTTTCCAACACAATTCCAGCCTTTCTTTCTTTAATGTTAAGATGTTTTTATCATAAATGCGTATTACTGTACATTTATTGTATTAATAATTGTGTTTTTAATAATTTAATTATATCCCAAGGCAGCACATCTGACTGCTTACAACTTACAAGCGGATCATATTAAATACCATATAACAGCAGGAATGCAAGGGTTCAAATACGTGGTTAGGAAAACAGGTCAAATATTGTAAAGCTTAAAATCTTAACTGTAATGTATTCTTCCCTGCAATACCCAAAGGATTTTGAATGCCAGTTGTTAAGGCATTTATAATGACATTTCTCACAAGATAATTAAAATAAGTTTAACGCTTTCCTTTGTCATAGCAACAACCGATCATGTCCCATCTTCTGATGTGAAAATTTCAGTCTGTTCTTTGACAATTGTTTAATTTTTTTATGTTATTAAAACCGAACAACAGGGATAATGACATTTCCACAATAACATGCTGCCAGTTAGCACATCTGTTTCGCATTAACCCAAATTTGGTTCTCTCCCTCTATTTGTCCCATATTCTTCTAACAGTGGGAGGTACTTATGCATACGTGGACTTTGACAGTGGAGCAAATGCAAACGTTTCTAGCTTCGCTGTGTGTTACTACTGCTAGTGGTAAATTCTTGTGTGTATGTGTGTGTGTTTCAGCCTTCTCCTTGGAGGGGTCAGGAATCAGCTTCGCCGATCTCTTTCGACTGGTGGCTTTTTGCTGTATAAGCAGGTAAGAGGATCTACATTACTACACAATAGACACAAAAAGCCTTGCTGCAGTTCTTTGAGAGCGAGTGAACAGTATAATGCGTGGTGTTTAATGGAAAAACATTTTCAGGCAACTAATGCACACATTGGCACTAATGTGTTTATCATGCTCATTTCATGTTGTTCTGGTTCAATTTAGTGTAAATGATTACATTCATTCGCAGTACCAGTACCTGAGATGGGTTTTTTTTTTAGGTTTTAATGAATAATTATTTAACAATATTTCTTAATATCATGTGGACAGGAAGCTAACAGGTTTGTTTTGAACTTGGTTACCTAAGCTTATGTTGTAATAACTCATAAACCATGGGTGTCCTAGTCTGAAAGAGGTATTGTGTTACAAATTTATATCAGATCCCCAGCTCTGTGGTCCAGATTTGACACATCATTGCCTCTCGCTTGATTTGAAGCATTTGTTCAAAACTGTATTTTTACTGTGAACTCTTTAACCTGGTGAGCCGCTGCTGCTTTTGTCAGTTTATTTTCTCTTTGATTGCTTTATGAGCAAAAGGATTGTTCGACTAAATCCATTTGCTGTCTTATCCTACCCAGTCTGTGCCAACCATATGAAACTACAAATCCAAAAGGATGTAATTGCATGATACTTTGTTGGTGGCTCAACTGCCACTAAAAACATATTGTTTTTAGAAACGTATTGTTTTTATATAATTATTGAATACGCTTCCTTGTTTAATGCTGAATTGGTTGTGCTGTCTTGCTTTGCAAGGTTACTGTACCATGCAGCCCTTATTATACCCTGTGGTGCATTTCTGCATGGTCTCCCATCCTTGCTGAGCCTTTCTCTTTGTCAGTGGCACATAGTAGACAAACACAAGCCTCTGTATGTCAGCCTTTTCACATGCTAAGATTCACAGCTGAAGGACCAAATTACTGTCTCTCTTTATTTTCCCGTCAAGAGCAGAGCTTCTATATGGTTTTAAGAACCTTATAGGCCCTATTAGTACACTTTATACTCTTAGTCCCTCTTGCCTGTGCATCTTCTCTGTAGGGATGTTCTCCCATTTACGTTGAAGCTTCCTGGGGCGATCTCTGCTGCAAAGACTACTACTGATCTAGAAGAAGTAGCCAAGTTAGGAATAAGTAAGTAGCTTTTATCCTCAAACTTTACTCCTTTTGTATTATTTAAGTATCTATGCCTTCCTATGAAGCCTTGTGACCCATTCACATTATTATAGTTCTGTTACTAATTATGATTGCATAACAGTTATGATCGTAATTAAACCCAGAAAGACTTAAGTTGCATATACTCTCAGCTGATAAAGCTCAGAAGTATTTGTCTAAGGGGGCTGAATCAGGCTTGGGGTCATACATACAGTGGGCCGTCTGTAACTGATTGAAGATGGGTGCTGGTTGAGAGCTCTATTGCTTTGCGGCATTTCAGTTAACTTATGAAGTGTGTTCTTGAGTGTGTTCTTATTGGCAGTGTTTCAGTACACTCATTTAATTCTGCTTTTTCTCCTGCTACCCTATGTTCTCTTTTATTTTACTTTAAGCTTATTCAGTAGGGTTTTTTTCTAGTTTGTTTTCCTTTCTTTTTAATTTGACTAGAATCTTATAATCACTCATCAGCTCAGTTTTTTTTTGTGATAATACATTTTATAGATTATTTTAGATTGTATAGATTTTTTCAGAGTAAGGTTTTATATGGCTGCATACTGTATTCTAGTTTGTTTGTTTTTACAAGTACATAAGCCAGGCTGTTTAGCTCAACTTTCTGTATGCATACTTCTGAACATGCTTCTTATGTGGGTGACACATTCTGATGACCTCACTTGCTGGAACTTGTCTAAGAGAAGTTTGTACTTTGTGCCTCTGAGCTATGACACAGTATTCGGTTAGCTAGAAAAAGACAGTGTTATACAAAATTCAGTGTAACTGTACACTTGACATATTACCGTACACCTGGCTGACAACAGTACGGGAGAGGATAACAAGTGACATTTACTTACCTGAATAAAGTTCAGACAATTTTGACCTGTGGTGTTCCTTGAGTGACTCTGTGGTATGAATGTTTCTGTAACTCAGATGGTTTAATAATGTGTTTCATAAAAGAAAGAGCTCAAATTACAAAAACACAAAAACAAGGCAAGCGTTAGGAAAGACAAGGCATATTGTGTTGTAGAGACGTGAAACTTGAGGTAGACTCTTGCCACTTGATACAGAAAATAGAATCAGTCAGAATTCTATTCGGTCAGAATTCTAATCAGAATATAGGATTTTCAGTCTTAAAACACATTGTCTCTGTGTGTTGTGTAATGGAGTACTGTGCAATACAGAGCAGTGCAGCACGGCTTACTGCAGGCAAAACACAGACATCATGCTGGGATCACCGCCAAATGGGCCCCACCTAGAGGATTTGATGAAATTCAGGATCTAGGTGGTGCCGGTCAGGTTTCAGCGTGGCTTACTATGCTGAGTGGGAAATTTCAGGGGGAGCTGAGGACACTAGGGGGAAAGCCGAGAGGAAAAATGGAGCGGAGTAAGTAAGAAAGACAGGAAAAGGAAAAACCTATAAAAAATTTTTTGAAGATAATTGCTTTTATAACTGTTTTGTAATTTACATAAAGACTGTGTGTATGAGTGCATGTGTGTGATGGAACCATATACCACCCAGGTGTTTTACATCTGAGGAACTGATCATCTCAGACCTGTTTGACCATTAGTTTTATAACAATGAGTTGAAATGTGGTTATCAGTAACGATGGAAGTAGTGTGCATTCTCTGGTTATATTGGTAGAAAAATGTCTCCATTTGGACAAAGGTGAAAAAAATCCATTTTGCATATAGGATGAGTGGAACACATCTGAAGGGGAAGCCTGTAGAATGAACATGGTTGAGAAAAAGTGGGAGGAGAGAGCAGCAGTGTCTGCGCTCCTCCCACCATCTCTCCAGTATGCATTACTCATACCATTCAGTATGAGTGTGAACCGCACTCCCGTTTCCACACACTGAGTTGGAGCTATGAGCTAGGAGCTATATTTTTAATCGTCCGCTCTGAAAGAAACCTAGACAAGAAGAGTTTTGCTTAATTCCTGTAAGTGTGGGTTTTATTCCTTGATACTGTTATGACTAACATGTTTTCTTTACTCATTTCTCTTTTGATTACTGCTTTTCCTTTGGCCAGTCCTCCGATTCAACTTGTACTGTTTGCACTGTGGGATAGTTGTGTTTGTTTGTGAGAAGAGTATGTGTGTTTTTGTTTATTTATTGTATGATTCATTTGTTTTGTTACTTAAGTTTGACAGTAGTTTTTTCAAATATTATTATTATTATTATTATTATTATTATTATTATTAATATTATTATTATTATTATTATTATTATCATTTTGCTCAAATAACATTTTATTGTAAATATGTCCTGACTTGGGCATAACCAACTTTGTATTGCCTTTATGAGTAGAGCATACTTTTTATATAATTTATTCTGTTATCTTTTTTGCTTTTTTAAAAATTTTTTTTATTTACTTTAAAAAGAACCCAAAAATGTTTTTACATAATAACATTGTGGATTTGGCTATTGGCTCTCTTCATTTCCTTTAGGATTCTGGGACTCTAAGCTGTGTCAAAAGAAGAGCTCTGTGCCTGATGGATCGGCTGTCCAGCAGGGAGTGAAGCAGGCAGGGCAGAGGAGGTCCCTTGGAGACAATTTGACACCTGTCCCACTCACTCGAACCCCATCCCAGTTGGAGTGCAGTCAGTCAAATGGGGCTCTGTGCTTCATCAACCCACTTTTCCTACAGACACACCGCTCTGGACCTGCTTCCACAGAGATTGTGACCTCAGCAGCATCTGGAGAAAACTGTGCACTTTCACACAGCAGCAGCTGCACTACTCAGGTCAAAAGCCATACAAGGCCTCAAAGCATCCTTCGCCGTGCCATCAGCAAAGAATACGCTATAAAGAACGGCGTAAATAGAGGAGAAAGTTTGTCCCGCTCCCCTCCACCTCGACCACCCCCACCCCGCACAATCCTGAGAAGACCAGCTGTCCCAATCAAGCAGAAGAGCATGCCTGAGACTGGCGTTAGCTGGATCAAAATGCCCCAGGAGAAAACGGGCCTGTTGGGGCGCCTGAGTTCCTCGTTCAGCTCCCTTACCCTGTCACCCTCGTCACTCAGCCTCAGCTCACCCATTCCCATGCCGTCTTGCCATGGAAGTAGAGCTCCCAGCATTCCTGATGCAGAGGGTCAGCTCTGTCACCTAGCACTGGAGGACCAGATCATCGAGCAGGCAGTGTCTCAAAGCCTGGCCAAGCAGGCGCTAAGGAATGCAGCTATGGAGAGCAGAAGCCCTGCAGAGGAGGGCAGCCCCATAGGGCGAGAGAGACTCAGTGACATTAGCATCTCCACCTCCTCCTCTGACTCTTTGGACTACACTCACAGCTTCACACTGCCTGCAGCAGCCAACCCCTCCAGAGCTGACAGCAGCCTGGAGGAGGAGGAGGAGGACGATGGTGTCGGTGTGGAGAGCGATCAAGAGCTGAGCATGGAGCCACCCTTCAAGCCCAAGAAGCGGCACAGCGCTGGCACGTTTGTGGTGCCACGGGCACTCAAAGGACATCTACGTAAGGTCAGCGGGGTCTTTAATTCGCTCATGACACCTGAGAAAAGAGCAGTGAAAAGGATTGTAGAGCAATCCCAGAACAAAAGCACATACTTTGGCTGCCTGGTGCAGGACTACATGAGCTTCATGCAGGAGAATAGCAGCTGCCATGAATCAGGCCTTGAGCTGCTGCAGACCGTCCGGCAGTTCATGACTCAAATGAAATCCTACCTGCTGCAGAGCTCGGAGCTCAACCCTCCCATTGAGTCCCTCATTCCAGAGGACCAGATTGGTAAGGACACTTTTTATATCTATTCCAACATATTTCTAACAGGGCAATTGAAATAATTCAGTGCAAAGCAAACAGAATAATTCTGACAATTGAAAATACATGCAAACTTTTTTCCCCATCCAATTACACGTAAATGTAGTTCCCCATCACTCATATCAATCTCTTCCTGCCAGTCACTGTCTGTTAGCTAACTGTCTCCTCTGTCTCCTTTCTCTGATGTATTTGTTTAACTAAATAAGGTATGTTAAATCAGGCTTTTGTAATTAATGGCCAGTGTAAGTGTCAACAATTAATTAGTAGATATTATAACAAATATCTGGCATATGCATGATGGTCTGGGAAAGCATGTTGGATGTCACTGTGGCTGAATTCTGCTAAACAGCCAAAAATATAGATATTTCAAATTTTGGATTTTGGCCGCCAAAATTGTGTTTTTTCTGTCAGTAAAATACTTTGGCAGTATCTTAGTATGTTAAGAAAACATAAATGTGTTTAACACACTCATTTATCTTTTTTCTTTGTTTAATCTACTTTTTAACTTTGGTTAGGCTTTCTGCCTGCAAAGATTTCGGGTACGGAGCTAGATTAACAATAGCATTGGTAAATGCAGTCAGTCTACCTAAAGAAGTCTAGCCAAGAATGCTCTTCTCACGCAATGGAAGGACATTGATTTGATCAAGTTGTTTGGGCAAAGTTGATCTAGTCGTTGAATAAAGATGGCTGTAGACAAATGATAGTAAAAATATTACTAACAGGAAATTTACTAAACGGAACTCCCTGAATTAATCAGTGTTTATTTCCTGCTAATGTTAACAGACAATGATCAGTTACAGAAGAGATGACGATGTGTTTTTCATATTTTAATTGCTACAAGGTTTTACCTCAGTCAATGAAACAGAGGCTGATGTGGATGGTGATTTGTGTAATTTCAAATTTGGCAGTAACGATGTTTCTCCAAGTTATAAGTGTAGAGATAGCTGAGGTATATTTTGGTGGAATTGGAATGAAGTCTTTAAGTGCAGTTTTCTCATTTACACTTTTACGCATCGTCGGACAGAAAGAGGAACGTCTGTAGTTTTCATGACTATATCTAGTAGAAAATGTACACATTTTACCAATGTGAAGAGCTTTTGGTTTGTGACATAATGAATCATTTTTTTCTTTCATAAAATGTGTTTTCTTGAAACTTTAAAAAGCACTGCATGCAGTATAGCTACAGAATGTTATACCTGCGACTGATTGAAATCCATCATCGATATTAAAACGCAGAAGCAACAGAAACACTGACTTATTTATTGTGGAGAAAAGAAACTGATTTATATACATTTAAAAACTAAGTACCAACTTATTGTGCTTTCAGATGCACCTGCTGTGATGTGTTCAACTGTTTGGAATGTTTTTGCTAACTGGTTTCATATTACTCATCTTCCAGTAAATCTGTGTGCTCCTTATGCAAGTCCTAACAGAACTGCATGTGTTATATTTGGATACTATACTTCAGTATTTGAGCTGTGTAGGTGAAAGTTGTGACAGGCCAACAGGTAAATTCATGTGAAAGCAGACTTTTCTTCTCCATTAACTGTTAGATTTTCTTTGTATCTAAAAGCTGTTGTAATGTTGTCCAGGTCTGAAAGCTGCTCATTCATATTTTTGCAACAGAAGTGGTGTAGGGGTAGGGGTACAGTCCTTTTTTTTTTCTTATTTTGCTTTCTGTTCTAACTTGTTTTGAGTTCAACAGGAACATTTTGTGTAATCCAGTTCCGTTTCTCTTCGCGCATAAACAGTCGGTTCTGCTCTCCAATAAATGTTTCACTCCAGATGTTTTGTGCACATCTCTCCAGCCAAGTGGGCCAGTGTCTCCTGCCCCTGCAGTGTGCTCTCCACCAATCCCTGCTAGGGCTTTTGAGGCAGCCCCTCTCACTTGTTGACTGTGACCTATTAGTAAATGGGTAGGTGGATGCAAGTCGAGAATGTAGTGAGACGACACAAAAGGACCTTTTGTTTTCTATTTCTCATTCGATTTTTGTATAGAATGCATGTGTACAAGGATTTTTTCATGTACACAAGTGCAGTCACATCACCTAGGCTTCACAGATACAAAATTAATATCCGGGGGTTAACTGCTCAGATTAGGCGGTCTCCTCTCCAAGGGCTATTTTTAAGTTGGGAGAGAGATAGTGCTCATATCTGTTTATTTAACTCACTTCTTGTTGATGGCAGGAGAAGATGTATCTTTCTCTTGAGATGCCTCAGGAATCCCTGTTTCCTGTACACTGACGAAGATTTGAGGGCTTTCCAAAATGTAGAATCAAGAATAGAAACTGAATTAGGTGGGGTACATATCCTTTTGGAACAAATGAAAGGTGTCAAGGAACTGAAGACTCACGCAAACAATGAGGGGATTTTTTTTTTTACTCTTTGTGCGTCTGTGTGTTGTAGAATGACGCAACTTGTGGCCATATTTCACTACGATGGCCTCTTTAATTTTTGTGTAGGAGGCTTCTGTGGATTCACTTCTCTCTAAGCCTGTGGCTTGTTTTCCTGCTTTGGACTGTGGAGCTAGGTTGGGGGGGGGTTGACTGATTGCTGATCCTAGTCTGTGTTCTTTTCTCATGAGCTCTGTCTCTTCTTTGTCCTATCTGTTACTATCTGTGCACAACAAGGCTGCTCTCATTCAGCAACTTTAGGCTCTAAATGAAATTTTTATTGATGTATGGACAACTGAAATGTTGTCCATACATCAGTAAATGTCTCTTACCCCCTTCTGCATATTGTGAGACAAGAATTGTTTTTAATTCACTTGACTGCATGTCTCTTTTATGTATGAGGATTTGTGTAAGCAGACATGATATTTCTAATTGTAGAACCTGTTCTTGTGGTGTTACAGGGTTTGTCATTTCCTTGATAATACAGGTCTGGTCACCTTGACTGATCATTTCCAGTAGACATTAAAAATGAACTGGATGAAATTTTGCAGAGACACACAAGGGCTGTTTTAGTGGGGTGAAGAGAGATTTAATTCCTGTGGATTCCTCAGATATATGGTGCACATTGAATACATGTCTAGTGGCTGCCACAATGCTTGCTGGACAAAGCTTCAGGCTTCATGAACACCCACCATGTTTTGTATGTGAAAAGTATGGGCAAGGATGCCTAGGTATATGGAGCTGTATGTTTCTCTCCCCCTCATAACTAACAGACAGTGCATTTACTGTGCATGCCTCAGGCACAGACAACAGAGTTGCACAAACACTTTCATAACTCTATAAAATGTCAGGTCACGTAGGAAATGTCAGTTTACATTTAATATAATATTTTCACTGTTTTGGAGTTAATGCCAACATATGGAACAAGACTATCAACTAAGGTTGTTTAACATGATATGAATAATGAATACCTTTTTAGAAATGTCAGAGTCTTAATGATTTAAATGTATTAAAATGATTGCTGTGGCATTATAGAAGATTGTATGCAGCTTCTGTTAATTAGCATATGTATCTGATTTATAATTACAATTAGAACAGCTGTTGAATGCATACATGTTTCCCAGCCTTGGGCATTTGTTAAATGATGCTTATTATAAAGGGGGAGGTTTTGTTTTACATGGCAGTTTCCTGTAGAATGTCTATAAAATGACTGGCAGTAGGCACATCCAAACTCAAACAAGCATTCCAGACCCATTTTCCATATGTGTTTTCTCAGCTAGTTTCTAAGGCCACTACAAGATCTTAGTCCATCACTGTTGTTGTGTTCATGTTATACATATCTTCCAAGTTATTTGTAGAAGTAAAGAATAAAAAAGGGCTACTGCACCTTTAAGTAAAGCTCCTGTTTTAATATTTAAAGTTGTAATGGCCCAAAAATGCATACTGTAGCAAACATGCATGAAATGTATTGAGCAATGAGGAATGCATTGGTCTATTCTAGCTTCTATTTGAAAGTTATTGGTATCACAGACATCATCTGGTTCTCTGCAGAGTGGGGAAGGAGAAAGAGAGAGAGAGGGAGGAGAGAGAGAGAGAGAGAAGAAACATCACATGCCTGAAAACTGACCAAGGAACATTTACTTCCCTAGTGAAGAAGTGAATATTAAGCTAACTGGAGGACATTTTACTTCACAGTCAGCATTCCTGGTCACCTGAGTAGGCAGTTATACATAAAGTACTAGAGCCTTGTGGTTTAACTTCCAGTGCATGATTACTCCCTTCTGCAATATAGTCATGAGCTTTGAACAGCTTTGCACAATCATCGAGAGGTAAATAATGTCTACTGGAGTTGTTTTAATGCACAGCTAAACTGTTCTGTGAAATGTTTTGGAGAATAAACTGTGGAAATATTGAGTGAATGTATTCCCCCTTTTCCTGAAATGGAAATGTAATATTAGCTCTGTGGGAGGTCTCGGTTTCTATATATTGACAGACACAGCTATTTCTGTTTTCAACACTTCTAAATACAGCTCCTTTTTGCTTTTAAAGTGGTGTAATTATATATGATAAATAAATATGCAAAATAATGTGATTCCACTGAATAATTCTACTCTTTTCATGTTTGTGGGAGAATTTATGAACCATACTCTTACTTTTACAATTATCATGTGTGTGTACGTGTGCTGACCATTTCTGACCAACTCTTCTATCCCCCTCTCAGATCAGGTACTGGAGAAAGCCATGCACAAATGCATCCTGAAGCCTCTGAAGCCTGTGGTGGAGTCAGCCCTACACAACTTCCAGGTGAGCAGTGGAGTCTGGCAGCAGTTGAAGGAGAACCTGGCATTGGCCAAAACCAAACAGCCGCAAGAGATGGGTGTAGACGGAGCCATTCCACCAGACCCTGTGGCCATAGAGAAGATTCGTCAAAAGTTCCACAATATGAGCAAGATGTACTCACCTGAGAAAAAAGTGTCACTACTGCTCCGTGTCTGCAAGCTCATTTATACTATCATGGAAGACAATTCAGGTATGAAATAGTGTAATAGGACTACAACAATGATTTTTAAATCGATGAAGTTTTAATATGGTTTTAATATTGTGTGGGATTTTAGGGAGAATGTACGGGGCAGATGACTTCTTACCCATGCTGACATATGTGTTGGCTCAATGTGACATGCCTGAGCTGGACACAGAGATTCAGTACATGATGGAGCTACTGGATCCCTCTCTGCTACATGGAGAAGGTACCTCACACAATCACTCACTATTGATTCATAAGCAAGACGCCATAGCCAAAAATCACTATTTAATCATTGTAGCTAAGCTGAACATTTTTTTTTAACGTTAAAACGAGAATTTTTCCTTCTTTGTAGGTGGATACTACTTGACAAGTGCATATGGAGCCATGTCTCTCATTAAAAACTTCCAGGAAGAGCAGGCTGCGCGAGTGCTGAGCTCAGAAACCCATAACACACTCCACCAGTGGCACCGCAGACGTACAGCTCAGCGCAGCACACCATCCCTGGACGACTTTCAGGTGACACACTCACCACATACTCCACATGACTCATTTCCTAATTGTAAGTCAGGGTCGAATTTTATCGTTTGTGTTGGGAGAGATTTGTTATTATGAAGAGCACTCACTGACTCACTTCCCTGCAAAAGTGCTTTTGGATACAGAAAAAGTATTGAAAGTATTATGAGGTCAAAGTGGTCAGTACATCAAAAATATCACGTAACTATCCTTGATCAATGATTTACCCTAGAATACTCTACAGAAATGACACCAAAGCAAAACACGTCTGCAAACTTAAGTGACCTTGCCGTCAAGGCAGGGGGGTGAGGACAGCTAAAGTTATGTAGCTACAATTACATCCAGTTCACTGAAACAGTAACAGAAGAGAGCTTAGTAGAGGTTTAGTAACTAAACAGCATATACGATGAAGTGGATTGTGTTTTTACTTCAGGTACGTTGTACATCTCACTGATCTGGTGAGGATTGAAATAGTTCAAATAGAAATCTGTCTGTTCTGTGAGACGTAAATGACTTGGAGTAGGACTGGGCAATATGATGATGTAATATTGACTTTGTGATCAATTACGCCACAATACATTTTTCTGCGATGAGACGGATATCACAATAGATTTTTAAACATGTTTTTGTTGACAACTCTGAAAGCAGATTATTAGATGGTAAAGTTTGATACTGTTTTGAATCTTTTCTTTAAAAATGTGACATTTTTAAAACTTTTTTTTAACAGATTTCTTTTAACTTTTCCTCTTTGTCTCTGTGTTAAATAATTTATTTTTGTAGACATTAAATTATATAATTAACTCAGTTTTTAATGTAACACTACTGCTATGCCAGTAGTTTGAAAGTGAATCAATACATCATGATGCATATTGCATCTTATATCATACAGATGTCATTATGTATAGTGATGTATATATATTTTTCATCGCCCACTTCCTTATATCTATACGTTAATTTTTTTTTTTGCCAGAAAAAAAAACGTAGCTTGACACCGTGATGCAAATCGTCTACCATACGGTTGTCTTCAAGTATGGTGATATATTTTTTACATTTCGCCCATATATA
>JAOUWY010000062.1:20841863-20852051 GCA_025728095.1 Prietella phreatophila | reverse complement strand
TCGTATACTGGGACTGAGAGCTATTAAATACCTCAGCCAAACCCAGGTGCCGCTGATCAGAACTCCGGGGAGCTCGATCGCATGCGCGCCGGCGTGGGGTTCTGGGAGTTTGAGTCCTGGGCGGAACGGGATGTGACAGATCCTCTCTCACTGATGCTCATCTGTCAGCTGTGCTTTGCATCTCCACCTCAGACATTCAACCTGACATTGATGCACTCGTTAAAACCCAACAGAGACTAGATTTCTCTTATTGAACAAGAAAAAAGAACTGAAAAACACCAAATGAGTTGGTTAGACTACAAATGTAGGCATTTAAAGGCACCAACTAGCATTGAACTGGGACATTTTCTTTGGATGCCTTTTTCTCAAAATCACAGTTCATTGAAAATGATTATTATAATATGATGTATGTTGCTTAATATTTGGAGTACAAATACAATGTTGCTATGTCTTTAGAAAGCTAAGAATCTCTTTCCAACAGTATATGAAACTCATGGGTTTTGGGGTGAATGTGACTGAAAATGATCACTAATATAATAAGTGACAAATGGTAAAAATGTTCACATTTTGCTTACCATTGTTTTGGGAAATTTGATTGAATAAACAACATTTTTTGTCAGGCAACCTCACTTTTTCATTGATTAATCATAACATAAACACTTACCAAGCTAACCAGCTTGTCAAAACAGTGCTATTTAATGCTTTTGATAAAGAAATACAATTAATATTGTGCAGAATTGAGTTCAGCCTTTTGATCCAGCCCTTCATAATATTTTCTGTTTCTCATGTGGCCCCATGGGAAATATAATTGCCCACCCCTGTTCTAATGGTTACTTCCAGCATGATAATGCACCATGACACAAAGCAAAAGTCATCTCAAACTGGTTTCATGAACATGACTGAGTTTATTGTTCTTCAGTGGTCTTCCCAGGCACCAGACCTGAATCCAATAGAACACCTTTGGGATGTGCTAGAATGGGAGATTCACAGCATGAAAGTGCACCTGAAAACTCAGCAGGAATTGCATGATACAATAACGTCAACATGGACCAGATTCTCAAAGGAATGTTTCCAACATCTTGTGGAATCCATGCCATGAAGAATTGTGGGCAATGTGAGGAGGAGCCCAATATTAGTATAGCGTTACTAATAAAGTGCTCGGTGGGTATAGACCTATCAATTGCAGGGTGGCTCATATAAATAAGTGCGGCAGCAAGGGCGTGGTCGAGCATCAGCTGCAGATGGAGAAGAGGCGAGTTGAACCAGCAGGTAACACACAATGATTCTCACCTGTATGTAGTCATGATGAGATTACTTTTATGTTCTTTGTTTGACTTTTAGGGAAAAAAGGCCATGAACCTGAGAGAGGGGCAGAGCTGATAGAGCTTGTGTGAGCCCCCAACAAACACACTCCAGAGAGTGAGCTTGGAATGTGTTGGTCGAGGCAAAAGCCCAGAAATATTGGGACTGTGTTTTATTTAGTTTTTCTGTTTGAGTAAATAAAGCGAGCTCTGAAGTTGTCAAAGTCTGCCTTTCTACTGAGTCCTCCTTTCTATCCACCTTCACATATACCAGGTTGTACAATTAGCTAGAGAGGATAAACCCCCGTTCCACGTTGTCTTACTTGCAGTTAACGACAAAAGTGAATAAGAAACAGTCTTGTCCTGTTATTACACAGAGTGACATGCCCCTGAGTTTTAATCTCTAATGTGCTAATATCTTTCAGCCCACTTCAGCTATGTTTGCATTATACATCATCAGTAGGCATGTTATGGACTCAGTTGTGGATGTACTGAACGTAAATGAAGTGGATGATTTACTCTATCTAATTTTTTCTCTAAAATGTGCTTGGAGGAGATTCTAAAAGATAATAGACTCAGCATAGATTTAACACACGTCTAATCAAAGTACAAGTTAGACAAAATGAGACAACAGAACCGTACATTTAGTGTTTTTGGTCTGAATAAAAGGGATACAGTGTCAAGTCGCGAAATGTAAGGGAGTTGAGTACGGAAGCAGGTGCAGGTAAAAACATTTATATTTATTTAAAGGGCAGGCAGACAAATCCAAAAACGTTGTCAAGAAAGGCAAAGGGTCGGCAAATAGGCACAAACGGGGCAAAGCAGGGATTGAAGTCAAGGTCACAGAAAACAGGGTCATTATATATTACTATAAACCGGGAGTGGAAAAACCAGCGTGGACTAAATGAACTATTCTATTCTATCAAGGCAACTTAAACAAAGTATCTAACTATACTATCTATAATACTATAATAATCACGAACATAATCAGCATTAAGTGCCGACAGCTGAAAAAAATCAAGACAGAAGGGGAGATCATGACATACAGCTTTTTTGTTTACTGTGTTTGCTATTCAGGGGAAATGCAGCATGAACCCAGTAGAGCATTACGGGCTTGAAACATTAGCTTAAAAATGTTTAAATCGCTAATGATTTTGGGATATTATGTAATGGTCAACCCTAATAGTTTAATTTAAATAGTTCTACTGATAGCTTAGCCTTCCCATCTAATATCACCACCAGCCACCAATGATGATTTGAATGATAATGAGCATTACTGCCAGAGCCATGCATTTAGTTTGTACTTGGCAGGTGATATTTTTCTTATGGGCCTCACCTGTCTCTCTACCTTACACACACGTCCCAGCATGCTCATGTCATGGTCCAGAGACTCGCCCTCTGGAAGGATCCTGTCCCTCATCTTCCTGTCCATGGGTATCTGCCCTTTTCCCAGGATCTGGTCCACCCTGTGACACATAAGCATTGAGTAAGTACAGAAGGATCGAATAGACACCTTTAATCACTGTATCTGTATCCCCTCTAACCAGAAAACGGCGCAGCACAGAAGGACCAAACCTGATTCCAGTTAGTGAAGAAGAAAGGTAGTTAGCAGTTGTCTTGTTCTACGTTACCAAGAGAGGAATTATTTAACTAGCAGAAATATTTTAATCTCAGCATATTTTTGTGAGTAAATTTTGCAAGTGATGGTGCAACATTTAGATAGTACTTCTACTTTCAAATGATTAGTTGTTTTTGGCTTTTTCTGCTTGCACTGCAAAACAAATTAAGCAATTTAATAGTAAACCAAGGAATAGCCTGTTTAAGGCATTAATTTGACCATGTATTAGTGAGATGTTAGATATTCACAGTACTTCATTGGTATTATTATGCACACTAAACACTAAAATGAAACAGGAGTAAGTTAAACAAGTTGCAACAAAAATCTACATCAATAAAACCACATAAAGCAAGTCTTATACAGATTTTGGGAAACAATGCAAACAAGTCTAAATCACTTTGGTGTCCAATGCTGAAGCTGATCTTGTGTGCCTAAATACACACACCATTAGTTTCACTAGTTAGCATCAGCCTTAGACCCCTGAGCTACAGTGTTAATGTAATTCAGGTGACTAAGTCCAGGATCCCTGTGTTAGGTGGTATAGTCAACAGAGGCTAGTACAACTCTAACCCTGAGCTGGTGTGTTTCTTCTTGGTTTGACTGTAATACAAGTGCAGAGTAGGAGAGGACAGGTTCCTGGCTTTGCTGTTGAGGCTCTGCTGTGGATACAAGCCTGTGACAAGTCTGTGTGTGAAAGACAGGTGGCTGTTTAATGTTCCATTATCTGTCAAGGAGGACTAATTAGAGATAAGTTACTCTAAAGCTCTGTTAGCACAAATACTACTGCAGACAGACAACATATACAGATTTCATGCGCTAAAGGCAAATCAGTATCAAACCAATAGAATGTTGCTTCTGACTTAATCTATAGAATATACTCTTAAAATAAAGGTGTCAGAAAGGGTTATTTTAGCAGTGCCACAGAGGAAGCATTATTGGTTTCATAAAGAGGCATTTGCAGTTCCACAGAGAACATTTCATTACATGATTCTTGAAACATTAACATTTTTTGCTGTTGCCATGATAAACTGAAAGATTTTTCCACTGCAAACATGTTTCATAGTAACATCTAGGGTCAAAAATATTCTGCATCACCAACACAAATAGTTAAAGGTGCATCAATCAAAAGATTCTTTAGGGAACCAGGAGATTGTTCTTCTCTGGCATCACTCTTATACCTTTTTAAAGAATGTATATCTGTGTGGAGACAACATTGCAGCAGA
Organism: Prietella phreatophila; assembly: GCA_025728095.1. Taxonomy (NCBI): domain Eukaryota; kingdom Metazoa; phylum Chordata; class Actinopteri; order Siluriformes; family Ictaluridae; genus Prietella; species Prietella phreatophila. The sequence continues at coordinate 20,847,909 of JAOUWY010000062.1, read as the reverse complement.
AATAATTTAAATATTTAGAAATATGTTAATATTAAACACTTAAAAAGAAATACTACTGATTCAGGAACCAGAAGAAAAAAAAAACTTAGTTTGTCCCACATTCCCAGGAGAATAAAGATGTCATGATAGCCTTAACAATTATGTTCTGTACTAGTTAGCTTAGTCATCTTTTATATTCCATGGCAATACAAATGTAAATAATAATGTATGTTCCCTTTGAAAGGGAACTCAACATTGAGTGAGCTTAATGCTGTGGGAACGGCTCCATGCGTGACCAGTATCTATAGCCTATGTAAAATCACGGCAATTTATTGGCTTACTGTGGTCAGGTGACAGGATATTTCACGTGTCATATGACAATAAAACGGCACCTGTAACCATATCATGAGCTTCTTCGTCTTCAGCAAAGCTCCATGTCTGTTGTCTGTGTAAACAAACATTGCAAAAACTCTTCATTTTCTCGCAATTTTTCTGATTTTCTTGAAAAATTTATATGTAATTCCCTCTTCTGTCACTATCTTGTTGAAGAGGAATGAGTCAGAGAGAATTCGAAAGAATGTGTACTCCCTGTTCTCGCTATAAGACAGTGAGGGAAGGATACATTTTCTGCGTGAAGTTTATGGGGTGGAACATGCTGCAGCAGCCCTTGAGGGGGCCAACTGCACTCATTATGAACACTTCACAATGAAGCAGCCCGGCTCTCTCAGTTCTCAGTCGAAGTGAGATGGGTTTCGAAACCTCATGGATCTGGGCCAGCCGCTGTTGAAGCAGCCAGCCAGCTCAGATCCTGGGGGTCCTGTATGGATCTGGAGAAGGAAACGGAGATGAGTGCTGCTCTATCTCTTGCACTTTCCTCTGGATCGTGTCTGTAAAAAAAATCTGGATTTTGGAGCTACAAAGTGACTTCTCCCTCTGGTGTGGTGAGTCAACCAAACCTCTCTGACTCTAAGGGGCCAGAGGGGGGAGCCAATGCATCATTGGTGCTCCCTCAGGCAGCAGAAAACCCGCTATTTTCTCCCAGCCATTTTTATAACCCTGCAACATCGGAGCATTTGGCCATCGTGGGAAATAAACAGTACGGTTATTTTGCTATACCGAAGGTGGAGGAGGTGCTTGCTAGCTACCTCGCTCAAATCAACAGGAGCAAAATTAGGGGGTTGGTCTGCAAACCTTATGCGGCAGTGGGTCTCGCCTGTGGGTCTCTGCATACAGTAACAGTGTTGCAGGCCTACCAGGCAGACCTGTTGAAGGAGCTTGACGGAGGGAATTGGGCCCAAGGCGGTGGCAGAATTTGTTGTGACAGAGGCATGGGAAATAAAGATAAAATCTCCCTTCTGGATGCCCCTGTTACACCTTCCGGCCTGTTCAGAGGCACGCTTACACCATCATCAGCAGGTTTCAGGAGGCAAAATAGCAAACGGCAGCGTCCAGCCAGTTCCTGCCTTGTCATGTCACATTTGCCCGTATAGATGCAAGGGAGGCAAAGAAGGTGAGTGTGGCGGTCTGCCTCCCCTCGCAGAAAGCCAGGGAACGCAGGAAGTAAGATCTCTCTTGGACAAAGGGGCCATAGGACATGTACCTCTTTCTCTGAGGGAGGGAGGTTTTTACAGCCGTTATTTCCTGGTTCACAAAAAAGACAAGAGCATTTTAGATCTGTGTCATCTGAACCACACTTCAGACCTACAGGTTCAAGACGTTGACGCTCAAATGAATTGTTCCACAGATTCAGTTTGAGGATTAGTTTGTGATGATAGATCCAAAAGATCATATTTCCACATAAAAATATTACCCAGTCACAGGACGTCCATGAGGTTTGCGTTTTGAAACAACGTGTATCAATATTGGTTCTTCCTTTCGGTGTAGCTTTATCCCCTCGCACCTTCACAGTGCATGGATGCCACTCTTGCTCCATTGCTACTCCAGGGCATCCGTGTAGAAAACTACATGGACGACTGGTTAATTCTATTGTGGTCCAGGGAGTTGGTGATTCAACATCGAGATGTTGTTCTCCCACATAAGGAGCTTTGGGCTCAGGTTGAACCTCAAGGAAATTGCTTTCTCCAGTTCAGAGGACATATGTATCCCCAACATGCATAGGGGATAGACATCCGAGGACGAAACCCCTGAGAGTAATCAGTGTCATGCGACGATACCTATGTGCTCTGAGTACTTGTGGTTGTCCCCAGTTTATAGATACAGATCATACGTTAGGGGCATCTCTTTATCGCAAGATGGTTATTGATACCTCCCTCGCAGGCTGGGTCTTAGATGGCCATCCAGCTCATGGTCTCTGTAGCAGCCCTCATCTAGTTTTGTTTTTAAATCACCTAGAAACATGGGTTGTATTCCTAGCACTGGAATTCTTTCTTCCTCAGTTGAAAGGTCACAATATGTTAGTTATGACACATCAATACAGCAGTGGTCTCATATCAACCACCACGGAGGGTTACGTTCACGTCCCCTGTTCAGGCAGGCTCAATGTACATTCCGGGCAACCAGAATGTGGTGGCAAGCATCTCGTTGAGGCAGATGCTGAGGCCCAGGGATTGGAGGCTCCATCCACAAGTGGTGGAGTCCATGTGGCAGAGGTTTGGCCTAGTGGAAGTGGATGTGTTTGCCTCAGAGGAGAAAACGCACTGCCCACTGTGGTTCGCCCTCACTTCTCCCGCACCTTTAGGGCTGGACACTATGGTATGCATGAGACCGAGGTCATATCTGTACTCCTGTCCTCTTATAGCTCTGCTCCCACAGGTTCTAGCGAGAGCTTGCCTAGACCGTCTACCCCTGCTGCTAGTAGCACCTCATTGGCCAGCTCGAATATGGTTCTCAGAGATAATATCTCTGATGGATGGCACTCCTTGGGAGATTCCTGTTAGCAGGGATCTGTTGTCTCAAGACAGAGGGTTGATTTATCACCCTTGTCTGAAACTGTGAGTCTGCCCCTGGGGGGAGCGGAATTATATTATATCCATCCATCTTCTACCGCTTATTCCTTCTTCAGGTTCACTGGAAACCTGGAGCCTATCCCAGGAGGCATCAAGCACAAGGCGGGGTACACCCTGGACAAGGTGCCAGTCCATCTCAGAATTATATTCCAAGGCTGGATTGTATTCCTAAAGTGCTTGCATCTGCTGCCCAGCCGGTACTGTTGCCGGCTTTCTGCTCTCCTCCCTTCCTTACACCGGAACAAGACAAATTGCGCCTACTATGTCCAGTAAGAGCTCTTTGTACTTACATCCACTGCTCCAGCCAGTGGCATAAGTCCGAGCAGTTGTTGGTCTGTTTTGGCAGTGACAGTAGAGTTGATGCTGTGTCAAAGCAGCGTATCTCTCATTGGATAGTGGAAACAATCGCTATTGCTTACAAAGCGTGTGGTCTTGCTATGCCTCTGGGCATAAGGACTCATTCCACATTATTTATAGAGGTTAGGATGTGTGTGCTGTGGCACACATTCATTCTGTATTACACTTTGGTCGAGGGTCTTGCAGTGACCCTCAAAGAAGGACCTTGTTGGGCAGATCATATCCTCAGTATGATGGAGTGGGTATACTCGTCCCCACAGCTTTAAGTTCATGCACACTGTGTTCCCTTTGAAAGGGAGTGTCTGGGTTATGCATGTAACCCCTGAGCAGGGAACGAGATGTTGTGTAGCTTTGTCAAACTGGGGTATTGCTTGTAATTGCGTCTTCGCTTCAGACAAAGAGAAGCCGATGCTGTGGTTACAAGGCACAGTTTTATGGTCACGCATCGCGCGAAATGCCACATCACCTGACCATGGCAAGCCAATAAATTGGCGTGATTTTACACAGACTTCATGATACCAGACATGTGCGGAGGCATTCTCACAGCGTTAAGCTCACACAAAGTCTCATTCCCTTCTCAGGGAACAGAGTTACATGCATAACCCAGATGTTATAATTTATTACATTTTTAATAATAATATAGAACTCATACAGAACATAAGGGTTCAATTTAGAGTTAAAATAACACTTTTTCTAAAAACTAAAGAATACCACGCAGACAAAAGCAAGGAGACATATAGTAAAGTTTGTTAGACAGAGTCAACATCATAAGGTCCTATGTCTGTGAATGGCACATAATGTGCAACATCTAGCTTTAATATGCCAAACATACTTTAATATTAGGAAATGTTGTGCAATATTTCGTAGCTGCAGATTTGAAATGGTTGTTATACATGACAACTGTATGGAAATTGACAATGATGAACCAGACACATTGCCTAAGAATGTGACTCATGTCTGTGCATTTTATGTCAGGTAATGTTGGTGAAGGGGACTGTGGGTCAGCTGACCCTGGGGCCGAGTGCTTCCTCTTATCTTGACTGTAATACGAGTGCAGGGAGGGAGAGGAAAAAGTCTTGGCTTTGCTGCTCAGGGTCTGCGGTGGACCTACTATTGTATCCAACCTGAATGAGAAAGTGCAAACACACATTCATGTAGTCACAACAATCCAGACAAACATACAGTAGTGCATGAAGGTTTGCAAACCCTTTAGAATTTTCTATATTTCTGCAAACATATGACCTAAAACATCATCAGATTTCCACACAAGTCCTCAAAGTAGACAAAGAGATCTCGAATTAAACAAATGAGACAAAATATTATACTTGGCCATTTATTTATTAAGGAAAATGATCTAATATTTCATATCTGAGTGGAAAAAGTATGTGAACCTCCAGGATTAGCAGTTCATTTGAAGGAGAATTTAGAGTCAGGTGTGAGTGAGCACCCAGTTTTATTTAAAGAACAGGAATCTATTAAAGAATGTTCTTCATATGTTTGTGGGAGTGTATCATGGCATGAACAAAGGAGATTTCTGATGAGTTGTTGATGCTCTTCAGGCTGGAAAAGTTTACAAAACCATCTCTAAGGAATTTGAACTCCACCAATCTACAGTCAGACAGATGTGTACATATTGCGTCAATTCAAGAACATTGTTACCCTCCTCAGGGGTGGGGACCAACAAAGACCAATCCAAGAGCAAGACATGTAATAGTTCAGGAGGTCACAGAGGAATCCAGAGTAACGTCTAATCAACTAAAGGCCTTTCTCACATTGTTAATGCTCATGAGTCCATCATCAAGGGAACACTGAACAACAATGTGTATGCCAGCATTGAAAGGAGAAAACCAGTGCTCTCCAAAAAGAACATTACTGCTTTTCTGCAGTTTGCTAAAGATCATGTGGACAAGCCAGAAGACTACTGGAAAAATGTTTGTGGACGGATGAGACCAAAATAGAACTTCTTGGTTTAAAGAAGCCTTATCTTTGGAGATAGGAAAATTGCATTCCAGCATAAGAACCTCCTCTCATCTGTGAAATATGGTGGTGGTAGTATCATGGTTTGGGCCTCTTTTGCTGCATCTGGGCCAGGATGGCTTGCCATCATTGCTCGAACAATGAATTCTGAATTATACCAGCAAATTCTAAAGCACATGTGTCAAACTCAAGGCCCGCGGGCCAAATGTGGCCCGCCACGTCATTTTATGTGGCCCACGAGTGCTTAATTAGTCTTTAAAAAAAGGTTGTCTTAAAATAGTTCTATGTTGCTTTAAATCGTGCATTGACCATAAACTACGTTTCCCACAATGCATGGCGATTATGTTACCTGCGAAGTGACGGCATCCCGCCACTAGATCACAGTGTCCACATTAATGCGACAAGTGAGATTGAGCAGATTGAGAAATATCCACAAATGATCCCAAAATGTCAAGGAAGCGAAAGCTTGATGCAGATGGAAGGCTGTTTCATGAAAGATGGGAAGGCGAATATATGTTTGTGCTTCAAGGAGAAAAACCGGTATGTCTTGTGTGTTATGAGGCGGTGTTGGTCGTCAAAGAGTACAATCTACGGCGGCATTTTGACACCAAACACGAAGCCAAGTATGCTTAATTTACCCTTAAAACAACAAATTGCCAAAGAATTAAAAGGCAAACTGCGATTGCAACAGAATGTGTTCACAAAAGCCACCACCAAAAACGATGCGGCAGTGAAAGCTAGCTTTATTGTGGCTGAAGAAATCGCCC
>JAOUWY010000062.1:20824401-20841763 GCA_025728095.1 Prietella phreatophila | reverse complement strand
TGGTTGTATGTTATTCTGACCCTCTCGACTGTGTCAAAAATGTTTTAAACAAAGTTAATGTCATAACTTGTGTTTTGCTAATATTTTTCTTTATTTACTTGAATAGTTTGATCGTTGATCAATGGAGTAATGTGGGTTTCTTAACCTGAAAATATAAAGGATTATTGTTATAGTAACAGAGCAACAAGCTATGCAAATGCACATGTAATATTTGTAACTTCAATAATTAATAAATACAGAAAGTTATTTACCAATATGTTACGGAGTAGTTACATTTATTATACATTATATTTGGTTACATTTATACTATTTTACAGTTACATCTGGCCCTTTGAGGGCAACCATTATGCTGATGTTGCCCTCGGTGAAAATGAGTTTGACACCCCTGTTCTAAAGGAAAATGTCTGGACATTATGCAGCAAGTCAACAACCCAAAGCACACAAATCATTCAGATATGAAATACTGGACAATTTTCCTCAATAAATAAGTGATTAAGTATAATGTTTTTATTTCATTTGTTTAATTGAGTCCTCTTTATCTACTTTGAGGAACTTTGTGAAAATCTGATGATGTTTTAGGTCATATTTATGCAGAGATATAGAAAATTCTAAAGGGTTCACAAACTTTCATTTGCACCACTGTATTAGCAGACAGTGCTTTATGGAAGCAGGTGGGAACAGAAGGAAGAAATACAGGAGTGAAATTATATATGATTTTAAATAATTATGGAAATTATTCAAGTGTCGTTTGTTGAAGTATGTAAAAGTCAGGCTGGGCTAACCTAGTCTGGAGACTCTTGATGCGACACAGCATGTCCAAGTGCCCGGCTGAGTACTGTTCAATCACATCTTTCACATCATATGGCCGCAAAGTCTCCTTGAACCTCTTCTTGGCCACGTGGAACTTCATTATTCTGACAGGAATAAAGGATACAACTCACATCACGACTCGCCTAGCATGCCGTTTAAATAAGACAAAGTGCTGTCAGAGTGAAAAGGTGATCATTTATTCTTTTCATAATCTCAATCTTTTTGAACACATGCACAAAACCTTGTGCCAAATTATGTGCCAAAGCTTTATAATTAATACGCAGAAAAATAGCTATCCAGTTCCTAAAAGCTTTCTGAAAGAGGGATAATTAAATAATACAAATGAAGAACATCTTGCACAGATAATTAAGGCGATCTTTAAGAAACATATTAGTTGTAATTATCCGTCTTGAAAGACAGTTCTGCACATCTTGTATTACATGTCAATTTCCAAGATGAATTGAAAGCACTTAATTTGCTGCAGTGCTCATTCACTGTAACTAGAGGGCAATGTGTAAAACCAGTGGGGGAACCAGATCAAAATATAGCTTCTAACACTGATCCAGTCAAATACTTTTCTCACCAATAATACCCAAACCGCCGATGGTGGAAAACATTAGAGTTATTCTACAGGGTTAAGCTTGAACTAAAACATTGACATAGAGCTGCATGGTTCTCAATATCGCAGTTTTCAATCAAGAATCATACTTTGACTATCTGTCAGGTATACTCTGGTATATATACTATGTCACATGAGCCAACTTGTAAGCAGAAGCTGCTGTGAGTGTGTCCATCTGACACCTTGGGAAAGCAGAGAGAGAAATCTCAACCGCTTTACCCCAGGAGGACCTTTTGATGATTGATGTCACCATTGAAAATAAAGCTGCAAGGCATGTGTAAAAAAACAACTTGATTCATTCTGCAAGTGACCAGTCACATCCGAAGCTTTATTTCGGCTCACAACCTTGTGACAAGTTGGGAAACTGATTCAAAAGAAAAGCAAATCCTGGTGAGTTTCAGTTTTATATATCCTAATTTGTATATGAACATAAACAAATCCATGGAATTTAAGTTTTTATAAATGAGGCCTCTGTAGTATAGTATAGTGGCCCTTAGTTAGTACAGGATACCTAAAACATGAACTCAGTCCCTACTATACATGTAATGACTTTTTGCTTGTACATCTTATGTATTAATTCAGTAATTTCCTCACCTGACAGCTCTGATGACTGTCCTCAGAGAAGCAGACAGATCCTCCACAGTGACGTCACAGTGACAGCCCTTCTCATCAAAACATTCCTCTCCTCCCAGGCTGTCAGCTATGAGTGAGAGTTGGAAAAGGAGAGATAATGGTTAAGAAGAAAAAGATTCAATAAAAAGTACAATTAAGAGTATAGAAGTATGAGTGAAACATGAGCATGAAACATTTTGACACTGAAACATCACCAATACTGAAATTATACAGCCAAGCATTATTATAAAGAATCAGAGCTGTAGATGGCAAAATGTGCACATCAATACATTTGAGTTAACACAGTGTTAATGCATTTTAATTAGTTTGTAACCTGAGTAAATGTATGTAAAAAGGGTACAGTGAGTCTATCACATATACAGTAGCTTTCCATTTGAATTTAGTCTCTTGTGAATTGACTCCCTTGGTGCACTTCATTCACGTAGGTGTGAACACAGTGTAAACAACTAGCCTGACACAGACTGAGAAAAACTTCAGGGTGAAGACAATACAACCATGATTCAACCCAACTGCACAAAGTAAACTAAACATGCTATGTGTTGCTTTTTTATGTGTATACATTTTCCATCATGAGTATTAAATAAGAGCTTTTCCAAAGTATGTATCCAGCCTGTCATTTTCTACCACACTCTCTGTCAATGTGTTTTGTTTTGTGGTCTGTTTAACTCTGTGCAGTGTGAGACCAAATCACTATCACACCAAATGTAACCCCACCAAAAGTATCAATTTCACTCAGACTTTTAACCAGACTGCGTAAAGCAAGCAAATGCTTAGAATCAGCAGATGAGGTGTGTTTCCTTAAATTGATTACTGTTATGTAATGTGGCAGTTAGATTGTAAAGCACAGAAACAAGCTAATCTACTGGTAAAATGAAACATCAGTGGAGGTCTATATACTGTGATACAACAGTCCATTAGCACTATTCAGGGGCCATTAATCTGGGTTGATAGGCCTTGCGTACTGTGTTGACTACATGATAGATTTGTATTCTAGATGTGCCTGTGTATGCTCTAAGGGCCAATTATGTTCCTTGACAAATATGTTCATCTGAATAAAAGGACCCTTGAGGGTACAATCCCTGTGACAAGTGTTTGTATATTAGGCTGTAGTGGACATTCAGAGGCTGCTCATTCAGGACACTCCACAGAGTGAATGTGAGTTTTTGCTGAATCAGCATGACCCGTGCAACTGGGGTGATTACCCCTCAGCCCGTGTTCCTGATCTCAGAACATTGCCTGACTTCATAGTCAAACCTCCTCAGCTGTGCTGGATCCATGTCAAACATTACAGCCATTCTTTCACAGCATGTTTTGAAACTGGGCTTCTCATACAAATCCTGCTCCACACTTTATACACAGCTGCTAAAGCATTTGATAAACCTGAACAAATGCAAATGTGATTTAATTGTGGGTTTGGAAAGTACTAAAAAGAGAGATAGATTTTCAGAGTCAAACCACAATATTTCCTGTCATTTAAACTTATACTGTTGCTTTGTAGATTCCCATTTTGCCATAAGATTTACTGGCCTGTCAATACTGAAACACAATGTGAACTGTTCCATCACAAGCTGAGCAGGACTGCTTTTAGCAGGACACAGAGTCCAAACTGGCTCTGTCTCTTCCTCTCTATCGCTCTCAATTCTCTTCATTTCCACTGAAGGCCTCTCTAGGGTTTGGTGAAGTGAAACAGAACAATAGGTAATTGTTGAAGGAGCCTCATAGCTGTCATGAAGCTGTGGTGTACAGAGCACACTCCCCCATAACAAAAGGCACAAGATATAAACTTGAACACACTAAGACAAGATACATAGAGGTTGACCTCATTCAACTTTTAAGACCTGTGACTAAATGCCTTGAGCAAACAGGTTAAGAACAAGAAAATGTTTCAGAAAGACTGAGGAAGTCTTTAATTTGTTGAATTAGAGACAGTATAACAGAATCTTCCACTCTGGGAATCTGTCCATAACTTCACTATTTAACACTCCTCCATGGCATCGCTTCATATATACAGATAGGTGAAAAATCAAATACATCCAATGGCTCTGCTATGAGGTCATTTTGCTGACATGGTTTAGGGCCACTTGTTCTCTGAGACAAAAGGATTACTGCAATTCAGGAAAGTTATTCTGACTGATAACCTTTATCCTATGATGACACATTTCTACTCTGACGGGAATTGTCTCTTCCAGGATGACAATGCCCCTATTCTAGCCCTATATAAGGGCTCATTGAATGGTTTGAGTATGAAAATTATATAAAGCATAAGCTATGCAACAGTGCAGGCACGTGTCTAAAGAACATTCTAAAAAAATTCTCAATGAGTCAAGCGAAGAGATTTGCATAGTCAGGTCCATGCTAGTGTCCATACTGAGATTAAAAGCTGAGGCAGTTATGTGTTCTCATAATCGTTACACAATGCCATGTTGCATTCCGTATATTTTGCAGAAGTCTATCTTCATTCAGGATAACTATATGTAAATTATGTATAGACAACCACTGGAAAAAAGCAGAGGGTTGTCATGCAGGAACTCTTCTTATAGATATGCTTAATATGTTCTTGTACTGCCTACCATTTCTATCAATTTTACTACTCGCAAGCAATATGAACTTATGATCATAAGAAATAAATGTACACCGTATCTAGAAATGCAGACCTTTTTCTCTCACTTACCTTCGGGCATTGTGCGTGACTGACTCTTGAGCCTGAGTGATGGTCGGAAACGTGTTCGGTCATTGAAACTCCAGCTCTTTTGTACCTTGGCTGGGCTGCTCCCCTCTGTGGCTACCTCAGTCACAGGAGAGCGTCTGTCATTCAGTGATGTCTGCCTGCTCTTAATGCTCTGACCACGAGGACTGGCCATGCGCACCCGTTCCTTAAAGCTCAGTTTCTGACTACATGAGGTAAGGAGGACAGTTGAGGGAGAGAGGGTAATAAAGAAGGAATGTGAAAAGAATAATGAAAAATAGAATGAAAAATCTGTTAAATATAGCTCAATTTCTGGTAAAAACAATTGACTGCTAAGAGTAATGATATTTTAGCTTATTGATATACAATGACTTGCATAAGTATTCACCCCACTGAACTTTTCCACATTTTGCAGTGTTAAAATCCTGAACTGAAACTGGCTTAATTGGGACATTTGTGTTTCACAATAGGTTTAACATTTGAAGGTGCATTTTTTCATTGTGATCCAAACGTTAGTTTAACAAAATACCAGCAAGATGTTGTTGCATAAGTACTCATTCTCCTGAAGTAGAACTACCTTCTCGGATATGTCTCTATTAGTTATTTTTATTTATTTATTTTTATTATAAACATCTGGATCATAATATTTTGCCCATTTTTCTACTTCTTAGGTTCTGTCAGACTGGATAGAGGTAATTCGTGAACAATAATTTTCAAGTCTTGCTCAATCAGATTGAAGTTTGGGCTTTGACTGGGCCATTCGAACATATTTAGGATGTTACCTTTGAACCACTCCAGTATCTCGAGTCTCTTGCAGACTGGAACAAATTTTCTTCTAGGATTATCCCATATTTGACTCCATCCAACTTGCTCTCAAACATGACCAACTTCGCAGTCCCTGCTGATGAATGCATCCCCTCAATATGGTGCTATCACCATCATGCTTCACTGTGGGAATTTTGTTCTCAGGGTTATTATGTTGGGTTTCTCGCAAATTTAGTGCTTTGTGCCAAGGGCAGAAAGCCAGTTTTGGTCTCATCAGACCAGAAAATCTTTTATTTCTATATTTGCAGAGTCTCCAACATGCTTTTTGCCAGACGCCAAATGGGATTTGAAATGGCTCAACTCTCTTCCATAAAGCAGCTTTGTATACACAGTAACATCCCCAGTGCTGAATTAACACCTAGAGTATTGAATTAACTCTTTCAGTGTCAATTTCTGTCCAATTGGACATGAATAAACTCTGTAGGCATTAATACAACACTGTGTAGTTTCCTACTAACTAGTTATGTGACTTTTGATGGCAACTGACTTTACTTAATTCATTCACTATATTATTTTTTTTTTTATCTCACTTCAATATTTTGGGCTATTTTGTGTAGATGAATGGCATAATCATGACATTATTCTAATTTAGTACATTTCAGTTCAAGGTAACAATACAAAATATGGAAAAGTTCAAGGGAGGTGAATAGGTATGCAAGGCACTATATTTCAACTTTTTTACTTTTAATGCAGAAATTGTTTAATTATGATCATTGCTTCATCTGACTGAAATTCCCTGTACTAAAATCATGCTTTTTACTCATAACATAAACAACATAAATAGACTGACATGCACTACATTGAGCATTCTACAACAGGCAATATTTTCAGGCCAATAACTCATGATCATGGGAGCTGTTGACATTATAGACCATAATAAAAAATGAGATCAGTAAAAAGGTAAAATAATACATTTAGGAGAATGCCTCCCTCTTTGAAGGACACCTAAACAGATACAGATGCTGCATGAACAGTACCAAGATGTGTGAGACGACAGTAAAAGGAGTACTAGTGGCAGGAGCTTGGCTCAAACACAAGTTAGTGCTTAGGGCTCAGAGATGGAACTTTGTGAAAGGTAAGCATGAAGCACTCAGAAGCATGCACATGCAACATGCAGATGTGGGCATTGATGCAATTACAATTTACTTTATGAAAAATTGTTTATAGGGCATAGTAGATGGGAACGCTTCCTTATAAAATCTAAAATCCCACACAACTGCCTTCATTAAGTGTCGTTTTAACATTATGATGGTTTTTTAGCTTGAGATACTATTTATGAAACAGATCGAATAATGCATGCAAATCATTCACAATGTCAAAATAAGTATTCATCTTGTTTGGTGGGTGTAAATATAGTAAATACAATGAGAATCTGCTGTGATCTAATGTGAGCTCTTCAGGTAACAGGTAGTAGGCAGTAACCGTTAGTAGTGGACCCCCTATTTTTGCCCCTCTCTGGGATCACACTGGGAAGATAAAAGGTACATTTGGACTGAGTCACCATCCATGCACCTGCAATTAGTCAGCATTCTCATTAGTTGTCATGTGGCCAAAGCAGAGGGGGATGCTAGGTACCTATAATTCCTTGTGGTATACTTCCTGAAGAGCTTCTGCCTATTACTATGAACCTTACTAGGGAGTGTGAGAGACAGATGGGTATGGATTAGTTAGAAGAGAAAGTAGATTTCTTTCAGTGGAACAAACAAATGTGTGGTTTGGGAAAAAAGACAAAGACTTGATTGTACAGTAAAATGCCAAACATTTCTGGCTTTGTTAATCCTTGTTTTTCAGAAAACTGTTAAAGGCACAATGAGTGGCAGACATGCATGGATACAGTAATCACCCTCAAACACACATTAAACACACACATTAAAGCCCACCCAAATATCAGTATATATAAAAGGCAGTTTGTGACAATTTGTTAGTCAATTAAAGGAGCATTGTACCATACAGAGCTACTGCTTGTCACTCTGGCCAATAAAACAAATCACACTACAAAAATCTCAAGTTATTTTATTAAAGTGGTTCACAGCTTAGTTGGACTTACAGCTGAGTTTTTTGTTTTGTGTGTTTATAGTTCAGAGTAGTCTTTGCAGAAACATATTACGGCATATTTGCCACCCACCAAGGGGACTATAAATTACTTAACTTAAGCCTTAAGTGTCTGGCTATGCTGCTGTTCTTGCTTTGAATATGAATCACACACCCAAAAACCAATTAAACTGTTAATTAAAAGCAGTGTAGGTTGAATTTAGGAAAAGGTTAATAAGCTAAGTTGAAATTACTGGGAAATTAATAGCAAGAAACTGCATATAAGCAGCAAATTCAGCTGACGAAAATGTAACTACTTAAAGTCTCTGCCATTATAAATGTAGCTCCTTACTGTGTATGTACTGTACATTCACTGTCCTAAAATCCTTAGAGTCTGTGACACTATGACTTCTGACAAACAGAAATGCAAAGACAGAGAACAACGAAACACATGCACTTAGAAGAGAAACACTGGCCTGTTGCCATCCTGTGCTATTCCTTCCTTAAACAGCAAATCTCTCACCCTCTCTGTCTTTCTCTCTCTTTTTAATAATTCCTGGAGTATGTGTTCTCTGGAGTGATATTTAATCGCTACCATAAATAATCACTGAATGGAAAAAGTGCATCATAGAGATGTCTGCCATCAGACAAGTGGTACTGTGCTCCGTGTTTAACTACTGCCAAGATAGAGCTGTTTATTGTGCACACATACACTTTATCTCTGTCTGCCTCTCTCTCACAAGCACACGCACACAAACCTAAATATATCAAGTCTCATGCAAACATCATTGAGTTTTTATAAGCCTACAGTCACTTGACCCTACTGCATGAAGTCTCTGAAAGACACGAATGCTGCTCTTTACCAGCAAGCAGTTGAGAAATGTTAAAATGCAAGCTGCAGATCAACCTTTTTCCAATTTATAGAATCACCTATTGTGTGTGAATGAACATCCTTATTCATTATTTCATTATTTAGTTGTGGATTCTGATATTTTAGTTTAAACAGGAAAGAAAGTCAATCTATTTTACACAGAGAAATTTTTTTTCCACTGGTCATAAAGGCACAGGTGACATACAGTATAAGAATAACAAACCTGGTGGTGGATTCGCCCTGGTCTTTCCTTCAGGTGTTAGTTAGCAAAAGAGAGGAGAAAAGGGACAGGAGATTAACTCTTTACATGAAATACAGGAACAAAAAAGGAGTCTAACATAAAAGACAAAATGGCACTGAAATATACTGAATCTTTCATACAATGAATCATCAATATATTTCTCTCTGTGTTAACACAATACGGTATGCAGTAAGTTGAGGGAGACCTACACATACACGCATGCACTAAAAACCACACTGTAAAAAAAATTGGAAAACTGAGGATGGAAGATAGCATAAACATGCACCAAGCAGACATGCAAGCAATCAGCAACGCACAATCAAGCTGTCTAGGAAAGCCCTTGCAAGGATAATTTAGCTTTAAAACGGACAAGAACTGAGTCAGTGATTACTGGAAAAGTATAATAATGCTTCCCTCTCCCTGATCATACATCTGTGTATGTGTGTGTGCATATGTTTCTTCAGATATTTCCAGGCTCCTAAAGTCTATATTGTCTTTCACAATGGCCTATATAACTAGGACAGTGAATCTTTCCTCATACTGTATTTTCACGAGAAAGCTTATGAGTGTCTGTGGCTCTTAAATTTACTTTGAATGCAGCCATTTTCATATTTTGGTGACTACAGGCTTTTTGCAAGCTAGAATTCAAGGGTGAACAGAAGGAGAGGGAGCACAAAGAAAAAGAAATTAGGCTTGGAGACACAGACTTGTTTGCAATGATAAAGAGGGAAGAACGAAGGCCACAGGAGCACAAACACCACAGAGAACACCCAGCTGCCAGAGTTGTACCTACTTTGTAGGGCTGCAGGTATGCAATGCCTTCAAATGAGGCTTCCAGGTAGCAATGGAAACCGAGTTCTCATCAGCCGCATAACTACGCCAAACACACTACGTGCAGAGTAAACAAAAAGGAAAATAGGAAGGAAAAATGGAATCGAAAAGAAATGTCACAAGGCCAGGAGAGAGCGAGGGGTTGGAAAAAGGGAACAAAACAAAATAAAATAAAAAAGAAAACAAAAAAAGGCAGATTAGTAAAAACCAGTTCAGGTCAGAGTTTCTCATCAGTGACTGCATGGATACATGCCTTTGAGGAGGGAGAACACTTTTATAGTATCGCCACGTGCCACTCAGGTACGTTCTGGAGCGGTCTGTGGAGTAGAGTCTCCACGCAGCCTGGTGCAGGACACACATACACAAGGACACACACATGGACATGGGTGCAGAGAGACATCAGCATGGTGAGGGCAAAGCCAGAAAAATAGGCATTCTTATAGAATGTTAAGACATTTGTTCAGTGAATGGTTTTGTTGACTTTTGACTGAGCTGTCCTTGGATAAATCACTGCACATCACACTAAATGTACATTTTGAAACTGGTATTCGATATCACTCGCTTACTTTATATTGCACAGTGTAATTGCATCAAAAAGAGACACTGAAAAATGTCTTATTGCATAATGGGACTCACACCACATTAAAACGGCAAGAAGGGGAAAGCATAAGAGGGTGGAAGAAAGGCGCCACAGCTAATAATGCTGAATATGTAAAACAGAAACAAATATAGCACAAGGAGCACAGGAGCAGTTCAGTGAGCCAATGCATATCATTTTAGGTTTGTAACTTTATATACAAACAAGTAAAAATATATTAAATATTACGGAGAAAATAATCATTTTGAAATGAGAAAGGTGAAGACACTGCACTGTAACATTTAAAAGACACAGATACAGTGTTTAATAGAAAGAGCAGACATATTAGTGGATGTAGAGGACTCATAGTGTGATGAAGTCAACATGAATCAAAAGGCTTTTTACAGCACTTATGCAATGCAATATGAAAAAACGCTGAAAGGAACAAATGCAAGAGGGAATGATTAAGGGAATGTGTGATGGTTCATGCCACAGATCATAAATCTCGCATACTAAGCTTTTTAATTCAAGCAGATGAACAAGAAAGATGGGAAAGCTGGGAGTAAAGGGCACCACACAGTAATTTAAGGACAAAAGACAAACAGACCAAAAGAAGTGTGACATTATTCCTGAAATTGCAGGTTATCCTAAAAGCAACTGTAATGGTAACAGTGTTTCACTGCAGCACAGTGAGTCTCCATCATAAAAAAGAAGAATGAATAAAAGCATACAGTGAGAAAATAAGTATTCAGACACCCTTTCTTTGTTATTTAATGTATATACACTGCATATATCCACTTCACACACATATTTGTCTTTTGAATTTGTACTTATATATATGAACAAAATGTATGTATGCATAAGTATAAACAAAGACATGTTTAGAAAACAAAATTGTTAAGAAAAAAAATATTCAGACTCTATATTAAAATATATAAAGGTTAAATAAAAATAAATCAAGCTCTAGATTTAAATTCTGCAAAAAAAAAAAAGTTCTCTAGCAAATTGCACCTAGTGTTATTATAAAAGATGTTGCTATTGGTTGGAAAGATTTCACAAAACAAATAGCAATCCATGTTACGCCACAGCCACTAGATGCCGCTGTGGCGCGGCAGTTGGACAGATGGTTGGGTCGCGCGCATCTGAGATAGGGGGCGCGCACTCCCAGGTGACAATGATTATCAGTGATTAGTTGCCTTATTTAATTGTCTGAGTTTCCTGAGCGCGGGGCTCGTGATTAACCTATCCCTAAACTAGAAGTATACTAGACTTGTACCTATGTTTAAGTTGAAAACGGAAATGCTATTTGCTCCGTGTGTGTTTTAGTTGTCTGCTCATGTTTATAGAGCTAGTATGTATGTCAGAACGGAAATGCTATCGATGCTCCATATGCTTTAAATAAAGTCTTGATCTGCGCCTGCATCCGACTACGACCCTGTTTCGTCACAGAAATCACGAGCCCAGACAAGGACGCAGCAGATCATGGGAAGGAAATTAAACCGCCTCACCAGGAATGCTACAGAAGCCGGCAAAGCTCAGCCGCGGGAGCTCCGACTTAAGCACAGCGTGAGTGCGGACCATAAGCGGGAGATGGTGGAAGAGATGAGCAAGATGCAGCTGGAACTGGAGGGTCTACCCAGTGCTTTGTCTGAAAGGGAATCGCAACTACAGACAACACAGGTTTTGCTGCATGAAGAGACACTCCGAAAGGCGTTTGTAAACACCCTGCTTGATCATATGGAGAACGAGCTGAATCAACTGAAGGCAGAGCTGGAGCAGGAGAGAAAGCAGACGGCTCTGGCTGTTGCAGAAGAAGCTGGAGCTTGATCTGTCCGAGCGAGAGGCTCAGCTCACCCGAACCAGCACAGTCCGGGATGAAGCACTGCACTGACTGAAAAAGGTACAGACCCAATTAAAGGATCAGTTGCAGGAAGTGGACGAACTCCGAGCCACTAAAGAAGCTGCACGGAGCAGTGCCAGAGAGAGTGAACGCGAGGTAAAGCGTTTGGAGGCTGAAAATGTGCGGCTATGTGAGGACCTGTATGCAGCGGATTGCAGACAGAAGCAGAAATGAGCTGCATGATGAAGTGTCCAGCTGTAACTCCAAAATCTCTGCATTGATTGATGAGAAGCGGATGTTGGAGGCTCATGTTTCACAACTGGAGGAGGAACTTAATGAGAAACAGGACAATATTGAACTGGTTAATGAACATTTTATGAGAGCAAATACAAAAGTGAACACGCTGAGCATCAAGTTAGCGGGTGAGCGCAGCAAGGCTCAGATGAGAGAAACTGCTCTGCAGCAGCTGGAAGAACAGAATAAGGATCTGACGGCTAAAGTGCAGGAACTGGAAGGCTCGATCAAAGCACAGTCTCAAGTCCATGACGTCCAGGTCCAGACCCAGTCTCACGTCCACGACATCCAAGTCCAGACCCAGTCTCAGGTCCACGAGCAGCCTCCAGCTCCCGAAGTCCACGAGCAGCCTCCAGCTCATGATTAACCTATCCCTAAACTAGAAGTATACTAGACTTGTACCTATGTTTAAGTTGAAAACGGAAATGCTATTTGCTCCGTGTGTGTTTTAGTTGTCTGCTCATGTTTATAGAGCTAGTATGTATGTCAGAACCGAAATGCTATCGATGCTCCGTATGCTTTAAATAAAGTCTTGATCTGCGCCTGCATCCGACTACGACCCTGTTTCGTCACAAATCCAATCATAGTGAAGATGAAGGAGCTTCCTAAACATCATTAAACAAGACTCAAATGGAAAAAGCAAATGGGAATCACAAACCCTTTAAACATCACTGTCAGTTCAACTGATTAAAAAATATGCAGATGGAAAGTTGAAAAGAGGGTGCTGAAAAAAGTTCATATAAAACCAACCAATTATACTAAAGGATTTTGTGCCAGTGGGGGTGTGGTCTAGCACCAGCTGTGGATGGAGAGGAGGCAGGTTGAACCAGCAGGTAACGTGTGATGATTCTCAACTGTGTGTTATTACCGCCAGCCTACTTATGTGTGTTTTTGGCCTTTCAGGGAGTGCTATGTGAATGAGAGTGATGGAACAGATGAAGCCAAGACACATCAAACTAACTTGAACCTAGCAAGCTGTGAGTAATGTATGTTGAAAAGCACTTGCGGGTGAAATAACAAAAAGAAAAAAAAAATAATAGAAAAAAGTCTGTTCCCTTACTCCTATTCAACACAAACCAGATCCTACAGAATTTAACAATCTGGGACACCACTTCCTAATTCTTTTTTTGGGCAGGTTGACATGTCTTGCAATCTAAAAAAATGTTTGTGTTTTACAAGTTTTTAAACAGTGAGCAGACATTAATAGACTATTAGGTAAAAA
Organism: Prietella phreatophila; assembly: GCA_025728095.1. NCBI lineage: Eukaryota > Metazoa > Chordata > Actinopteri > Siluriformes > Ictaluridae > Prietella > Prietella phreatophila. The sequence goes on along the minus strand of JAOUWY010000062.1, from coordinate 20,828,283 downwards.
CAAAAATGCCTCATAGTGTGGAGATATACATAATATAACACACTGATCCTGCAAATTCACCTTAATCCATAAACACCACACTAACACATACAGCCAAAGCCCAATCTTCAAAGGAAATATATGATGTGACAATGGCAGCATTAAAAATTTAAATGTTTTCTTACTGCATGCTTCACAGGACTGGACAGGGCTGTCCAAAATATGGCCATGAATATGCATAACTTGCTACATATACTGTAGCTATAGTCGTATAGCTACGTCAGTAAGGTCATGGTCAAATGTGACCATTATGTGAATAGATACAAACATTTGTCAACAAACCATTGTATTTGTACAGCAGCAAAGTGTTGCAGTCATTAATCGCTTTCTGTTACATTTTTGTAAATGTATTAGCTAATATTCTCTCTGACAGCTATTTGGCAGTTGGTGCTGCAGCACCACCAATTATGGTGCCATGCAAGATTTCACAACATGCTTTCTGACTAACGATAATCAAGATAAGAGAGAAGTAACCAGTCACCTAAAAAAAGTTGCAGGATGACCCAAGAGCAGCAGGAACAACAGTTACACAGAGAGCAAAAACTGCATTCCTACACCCCACACAAAACTCATATCTAAAAGCACTCAATTCAGATCTGTTTTGGAACAACTCATACAAAACAAAAATAGAACTCTCTGGAAATAATTCATTTTGGAGAAAGAAGGGTTGTGCATATGATCCCAGACGAACACCATATACACAGTAAAGTATGGAGGTGACAGTATGACATGGGGCTGCTTCTCTACAAATGATGCAGGGGCACGTCATTGAAGGAAACATGAATAAAGCAATGTTTCCTTAAAAATAAAGGAATTTAATCCGGGGAAACCATGGACGTTTCAACAAGCCAGCAACCCCAAACATACAGCCAAAATAGCTCAAGAAGCCCTTGCATAGCCAAGCCAATCCCCTGACTTGAATCCTGCTGAAAACTGATGGTGGATTCTGAAACTGCAAGTTCATCAGTGGAAGTCTTGCAACCTTGGGGAATTGAAGATGAATTACCAAGAAGAATGGGCAAAACAAATGAATCACAATACTGCAAAACCTTATTAGTTCTTACAGTAGACATCCCAAAACTGTAACTGCAAACAACAGCTCCTAAACGTTGTACACTTTTGGTGTCTGAATAGTTTTTCCCAATCAATTTATTTTTTTAAACATATTTTTATGCTTATGAATACATACTATATACAAAGTCAAAAAGCATTATGTGTGTAAATTTGAAGTAGATATATGTACTGGAAGTATAGTCCATCGATCCATTTTCTGTACTGCTTATCTGACACAGGGGTGTGGGGAGCCTGGAACCGATCCCAGGGCACTTGGGGCACAAGGCCGGGAACACCTTGGACTGGGTGGCAATCGATCGCAGGGCACAATCACACACCCATTCACACACTACGGACAATTTAGAGATGCAAGCCTACAGCGCTGGGGAGGAAACTGGAGTACCTGGAGGAAGCCCCCGAAGCACGGGGAGAACATGCAAACTCCGCACACACGAACTGTGGCGGGAATTCAACCCCCAACCCTGGAGGTGTGAGACAAGCTTGTTAACCACTAAGCCACCGTGCTCCCACTGTAAGTATATTAAATAACAAAAACAAAATTGTCCAAATACTTATTTCCCCATCACTGTAGATTCAACTAATAACCATTTAATGATTCAAAGGTCTAAAGCAAGAGAAATGACCCAGATAAACAATGATTATATATTGGCCTATTTGCTCTGCCTGAGAGAAATGTAACAAAACAAATGTTTGCTCAATTTTGCTATATTACAGTTTCTCTGTTCCTTGGAGACATTGCATGCGTATACAACATATACCACATTAATTTTTACTTTTCTAAAAAGGGATGGCTCAATCCATTAGGAAGAAGTATTATTCTTCAGGAAACCCTCACACAGAATTCCTTCCGTGGAAACACAATAAATAGTCGCTAGTGTTTCCTTTGGACAGAGACGGTAATGGTCTAAAGTGAAATAAATGTCTATGTTATTGTTCATTTTCTCCTGCCTTAGACAAAATGCGCTGAAGATTGTGGACATGACAGATGGTAAATCTGACATATTTTCACCCTCTGAAACTTGTCTGTCTTCTCTCCAACCCCCGTTATTAATCGTTATGAGGTTAGAGGTCAGCAGAAAAAGGTCATCATTTACTGGTGCTGGATATGTAATTATGTTTTTATACATAAGAGAAACAAAAGCCAGCATGTAATATTGAAGCAGTAAAAGACAGACAAACATACATACTTGTGTTCTGTGTTATATACTGTATGTTACAAAGTATATACTATAGTATTATATATACACTATATGGCCAAAAACAAGTGGACACATGACTGTCACACCCATATGTGGATCTTCCTCTCACACTTGGAAGCAGACAATTGACTACAATGTTTTTGTACGCTATAGCATTGCAATTTCCCTTCACTGTAACTGAAAAACTCTAACATGTTCCAGCATGACAGTACCTCTGTGTACAAAGCAAGCTCCATAAAGACATGGTTTGCCAAGGATGGTAAGGAAGAGCTTGAGTGGCCTGCACAGAGCCAAGACCTCAACCCCACTGAACACCTTTGGGATGAATTGAAGCATTGGCTGTGTGCCAGACCTGCTCTCCCAACATCAGTGCCTGATCTCACTAATGCTCTTGTGGGTGAATGAGCACAAACCCCCACAGCCACAATCCAAAATCTAGTGGGAAGAGTGAGGTTATTATAAGAGGACAGGGGGGATAAATCTAGAACGGGATGTTCAACAAGAACATTATGGCTCTGATTGGTCAGGTGTCCCCAAACATTTGGCCATATAGTGTATATTCATTTAGAACTTACTCAGGGTTCTCAGTACTGGTCCTGGAGTACCATTGGCCTGCACATTTTAGCATTTTTCCTAACCTAGGCATGTTAATTAGCTGATTAGTTGAATCAGGGGTGCTGGGACCACATAAGCCACCAAAATATGCAGTACCCCAGGACCAGGACTGAGAATTTAAACTCTCATTCACATTTATATTTACAAAAAATTACAAATGACAAAGAAGACCAAGAAAGTGAAGCATGTCACTGCACTGTGTCTTCATTCATTTCTTGATCAGGGAGGCAGATCTGTTCAATGCAGCGGATTTACCTGTATAAGGCTGGCAGCTGGGTTTCTCCTCTTCTCAAAGTGTTTCTGTCTGTGCTGCTCCTGCACCTTCAGAGCAAAGCCAGAGCCTAGAATCCCCTACACACAGACACATTTGATTTATTATATGGTAAACAATGACAAAGGAAACAAAGGATTTGTTCTTCAATAAATTCTACAAATAGTTGACATTATTATTGGTCATCCAGTGTGGGATCTAAACTCTACAGCACAGCAAACGCTTACAGACAGAGAGTTAGAAAAGACAACTGTCACTGGGCACTTTGACCTAAACACTTGAACACACTTCACATGAAAGTCACCACAGCAAAGATAGCGTTTCATAGATCACAAAAAGCTTATTGGAAGTGATCTTGGATAGCATATGACACATAACTGACATTAATCTTCTCTTTTGAGAGCTAAGAGAAATACTGCACTCCTGAAATAACACTAGCCACATAGAGCTGGCAGACAGGGCTATGCTGGAATGACGTGTATATGGATCTGAACACTGAGATCTAAGGCACTTTGGATTAATATCACACCATGACCTACCGCATACCCAGATGCCTTAGCAAGGGCCAAAATAGATAAGTACAAAAACAGGGAGCAGAGTTGCTTCCCGCAGGGAGAAATGTAGTTACTTCCACGAAGCCCAAATGAAGTACATCACTGCAGAGCACTGACCTTATTCAGAGAC
>JAOUWY010000062.1:20800641-20812441 GCA_025728095.1 Prietella phreatophila | reverse complement strand
ACACACACACACACACACACACACACACACACACACACACACACACACACACACACACACACACACACACATCAGCTGTGAAAAGAGTCCCTGGTGTAGTCGTTACTGCCTCAGCTTTTACAGTAGATACACAGACACACATACACAGGAGTGATCTCAGGGATCTCTTCTTGCACTTAGTGTCAGAGGTGGGGGAAACTGAGCCGTGTCTCTGCATGCAGCTAGACAATGTCTGTCTTTTATCAACCCTGAGTGTCGAGCCCACCTTGTCAGACTCCTGTGGACACACACCAGCCTCCATAGCCTGCACCACAGGAAGCGCTTTCTCCCAATGACGCAAAACATAGGAGCAAACTCCACTTTTTCAGCTCTGCACCTGTATGTGTGTGCCAATCAGGACACTAATCTAGAGACAGAATTTACAATATAAAAAGGCGCCAATCTCAACTGAAATAAAGACTCTGGCTGTCTGTATTGTGTGTGTTGTCCATGTGAGAATTGTTAAACCCAAGAGAGCACTAATAATGAGAGTGAACACTGAATTGCCAACAATTCACTCATCTGCTGGACAACCACCAACTCACACTGCATGGCCAAACAGGACACACTAGAGGGCACTGTTGCAATCTGTCCTCTCTCTCTCTCTCTCTCTCTCTCTCTCTCTCTCTCTCTCTCTCTCTCTCTCTCTCTCTCTCTCTCTCTCTCTCTCGCTGCCATACAGAAGAGAACAGAAGAGTATCTCTTAGCTCAGAGGTCAGTCTTTGCCTTCTTGACAAGACAAACAAGCTAATTCATTTTACTGTGATACATTAAGTAGGTAAACCACAGTCCAAAAACACATTATTGACTGAATTATAACAGCTACTCTGTGAGTTATTGAATGCCATGTACAAGTAACCCGCAGACATCTGGCTCTGATTTGGCCTGGGCTAACAGCCCTGGTCTGCTCTGTCTGAAGGGAAAGGTCTGGACACTCTCTACTGTTTCCCTGCAGCTGCAGCAGCCTGGTCCATGCACTGTCTCACACATGGTTCAGGGGTCATAAGGAAAGCAGTAACGAGTGATAAGGGTTTGGTCTGAACATGTCTTCCCACAGAAGACAGAATTATGTAATAGGTGAAACTAATTTTCTGTGCTTTGCCAGTGAAGACAGCTAACAGGTGATTCCAGCATTGTGTAATGTAGTTAATTGAGACTGTTAGAGGTTAAAACAATGCTGATGTCCATCATCGGACATGTGCAGAGCTGCTGACATGCAGCAACAATTTCTTTGCTGGTTTAGATTCATTCTGACCTGGTCAGATGGCATTCAGACACAGCCCTGCCTTGCTTGAAATCAACTTGTGAAAATATACACTCGTACTACACTCGTCCACTTTAAATTCCTGTTTTCATTGCTTCCAATGTTGCAACCTTTTGTAAATGTGCTTCCTGATGCTTCAATAAATGTAAATGAAATACATTAGTTTAAAACACAGATTGTGTAATGTGAGGTTAGATGAGGCAGGACGCAAGCATGAAACCTCAAAGCATGTATTATTAAGAGAAATTATGAGTTGAAGTTAGGTCTGAAAACGGGTCAGCATAGGTATGCAGCAACAGACTAAGATAATTCATAATCATAAACATTAACATGGTCGATGGGCAGAACATGGAAAATAAACTAGAAAACACAAATAAACACAAGGCTAAGGTATAAAAGGGACAAACTAATGCAGGGATAAACACGTAACAGGTGCACACATTAGGGGAACAAACCAACCAAGCACATGACATGAACCTATAACTAAACAAATCAGAGCAGTGTTCATTGTGCTGGGAAATGTGCTTAGAAAGAGGAATTTATGGCAGACCTAATATCATTACATATGGCTATCATAGTAACTGTGTCTTGAATAGAGGTAGATCACAAGAACACAAATGAATTATGAAGAGGAATTCCTGGAATAATGATCCTGGAAGCTTACTTGATCACATCTGCAATCTTATAGACAGGGAAACAACCCATAATCACAAGTACTTAGATTTACAGAAGTTTCCTGGTTATTGCTGCATGAACATCCATTCAACCATCCATTTTCTATAACACTTATCCTCAGGAAACCTGGAGCCTACTCCAGGGAGCATGGGTACACCCTGGACGCCCACACACACACAGTCCTACACTACAGACACTTGACATGCCAGTCAGCCTACCATGCATGTCTTTGGACAGGTAAAGGAAACTTGAATACCAAGAGGAAACTGGGAGAACATGCAAGCGTCGCACACACAGGGCAGAGATGGGAATCAAACCCCCAACCCTGGAAGTGTGAGGTGAACATGCTAACCACTAAGTCACCGTGCTCCCTGCTGCATGGATACAGAATTAAAACTCTATCAGAAATAACAGAACTTCAAGCAGCTTATACTGTCCACTTAAAGGCATCACACCACAGTAACCATCCAGGAAAGGCTATCAGTCCAGCTCACTCTAAATGAGGCTGTGCTTCAGCTGGACTTTTTGCTATACATCAGAATCATACTTCTTGCCTTTGGGTATCAGTAGGAACTATGCACCAATGGACAACACAGACCAAAGAAAAAATAATTGTCCATCCATTAAAAGGTTCACTATAGACTTTCAACAGTACATATGCTGACACGGCCATGTGTCAGGCTCAGTCAGGGCAGGCTGTAAACTAATCTTGTTTGGCAGCTCACATCCAGACCTTTACAATACCGTGCTACAAATGTATAAGGGTGTTGCACATCTATTTCAGCTTGGCATGCTGTCAGTGTGTGAACAGGTCTATCAGGTTAGTACAAAATAAAATACTCTACCCACAAAATAAACTTTGCCAACAAACCAACCCAGGAGATCAGTGTTTTCTGAAAGATGCCAAAAACTTGAGAAAGCAGCCTTCATTCTGTCCATCACTCATTACCCACACAGTGACTAAACTGCAACTGGAGTTCTGTGCCTCAGTCAAATACAGCGGAGTTCTTACTGATGTATGTATACGGCACTTACTGAGTAGAGCAAAAGCAGCAGCCCACAACACCCTATATACCAGCTAACACATGATCAGCAACTAAGCAAGCTTAACGCTGTTCGTTCCATCTTGACATAACCTGCAAATCTGGTGGTGGAAATACACTCTACACACAGAGTCTTTGGGTCTTTCTTGAACGTTTGGAGGGGATAATTCCTCCCACCACCATCAGTGAAGCACCAGTTAAGAGTTGTAGCACCATGTGCTACGAATGCCCTTGAGCACAGCACAATACAACACAATACAATACAATACAATACAATACATCTATGTATTTCTACTGCAGCAGTGCAGCAGTAGAAAGCTAGAAACATTATAAAACAACTGGGAATGTTATATCAGAAGGAAGTATTGCTAACATTACCTAAAGTTAGCTGATATCTACCAACCCTCCATAAAATGACAAATCAGTACTAAATGGCTTTATAGCACACAGCTGTGGAGGAGTAATGACTCATAATTGGGTGTCACTCAGAAGAGGATGGATTCCCTTTTGAGTCTGGTCAAGGTTTTTTCTTTTCATTAGGGATCTAAATATATGTTGAATGTTGAGAAACTGCTTCGGTACAATGTCCATTGTTAAAAGTGCTATATAAATAAAATAGGGTTAGTTTTTTCTGTTCTCCTCCTGATGAAACACAACTGGATCCTTTACCTACTGGAAAGTGAAGAGATGGTAGGATTCTATGCTCTAAATATTTTGAGGAACACTCCAAAATAGGATGCCCTCTCTCATCAGCAAGGCCTTTCCTCCTGTAAAACTGGATGTTTCCTGTGTTATCTCTAGAGACTGTTGTGTGTGAAAATCCCAGGAGATCAGCAGTTTCTGAAACACTCAAACCAACCCCTCTGGCACCATCACCCATGCCACGGTTAAAGGCAGAATGATTTTATGCATTGTACTGCTGTGGATAAAGATCACAATCTATTTGATCAGCTTCATCAAAGTACCGTTTAACCTCTTCAGAAATAAAAAAGTAATTTTAGACAACATTTTCTGTAGATAAATTCACATTGTCCATAAAAGCCAAACTGGCTGAAATGTCTGTCGTTCAGTTGATTGAAGAGCAGACACACTTTTGTCATCTGCAATGGAAACAGTGCAAACTGGTAGTCTCCCTCAACTGCAGTACTGAGGACAGGATTGACACAAATGCACACACTTACACACACTTCTAATTACTATGTACATTTAATTTGAAAACTGTACTGTGTGCAGTTTATTCAGCAGAGAAGTCTTAATTAGCTACAGTAGGAGCAGAAAGCATTTCTCTTTTCTGTCTTTGTATTGTGCTCTATTTAGTCGACAGGACTTAAGAGTGTGTGAGGGGTCAGCGACGTGAGAGGTCAGCGTTTTCCACAACCCTGTAGCCCGCTGTCATTATCACCTCTCTTTTTTCTTTTACAGACAGGTCATGAACTCTTTCTCAATTGCACACACTCATGCACACGCACACACATAAAACTGGCAGTACTAAACAATCAGGAGCAGAGAGAAAGTGAGAGAATTAAAGAGTGTGTGTGTGTGTGTGTGTCTGTGTGTGTGTGTGTGTGTGTGAGTGTGTGGTTTGAATGTAAGGAGAGAATTGAAGAAAGATGCTAGCCAGTGCACAGTGTCTGTTTCTCTTCCAATTCAATGCCACAGCAATGAATAAAGTCCTTAATGTGCAAAATTGTACAAAAGTCATTCATATCCATACAGTATATTGCCAAATGTAAGAAAACACGAGACCAACCCCACGCATGTGTTCTCATTGAACATCAGATTATAGATTTAGTCCCACTTTGCTGTTATTATATCCTTCACTATTCTGGGAAGACTTTGCACCAGATTTTGGAGCATGGCTGTGGGGATGTGTGCTCATTCAGCCACAAGAGCATTAGTGAGAGCAGACAATAATGTCGGATGAGGAGGCCTGACTTGCAGTCAGCGTTCCAGTTCATCCCAAAAGTGTTCAGTGGGGTTGAGGTCAGTGTCTCTTCCACTCCAACCTTGGCAAACCATCTCTTTATAAACATCACTTTGTGCACAGGGATATTGTCATACTTAAACACATTTTTTGATAGTTCCACTGATCAGAAATTGTCATGCTACAAAAATCCACGTATACTGTAGGTGTGATGGCCAGGTGTCCACAAACATTTGTCCATAAAGTGTATATACATACAATCATACCTACAGGATCACATACTCACCAAACTAATCCCATCCATTCATCCATCACTCAGGAAAACACTCATACATACATGCATTTTCTGTTCCGCTTATCCTACACAGGGTCACAGGGAGCCTTAAGGCACAAGGCGGGGGACATCCCGGACAGGGTGCCAACCCATCGCAAGGCACAATCACACACACACACACACACACACACACACACACACACACACACACACACACTAGTTCACACACTAGGGACAATTTAGAGATGCCAACACATGGACATTTGGACTTGGGGAGGAAACCAGAGGAAACTGCCAAAGCACAAGGAGAACAGGCAAACTCTGCGCACACAGAGTGGGAATCAAACCCCCAACCCCGGAGCTAGCCACTAAGCCACCGTACCCTACATACATACATGCATACATACATATTATTATTAGTATTAATAGTAGTAGTAGTAGTAGTAGTAATAGTATTATGCACACAATATATCTTGTACAGCTCTTTCTGTATTTTTGCATTTGATATTTTTGTATTTTAACTTAAAGCGTAATCGTTTCAAATGCCTGTTAAACATTTTATCCTGTGTAAACTGTGTAAACTGACATTACAACAAGACTAAATCTAAACCATGCTCCTCTGAGAGCAGTAGTGAAAGATCTGATGATGGACAAGAAGAAGAAGAGAGGGATGAAAATGCACTGTACTGTGTCCATGTTTCTGCTCTTCTCTGCGAAAAGCACAAGTTCCACATCCCTCTGTCCGCCAGCCCAGCGGCAGCTGCTCCTGTTTACATGCAATAGCTCGTGTTTATATGCAACTGCACGGCAACTTAACAGCTCCACTTGTGCAAACAAAGTCTTGCACGTTGCGCAGCATGAAAGCATGGACAATTACATAGACAATTCCAAACCATATTCATCACTGTGACATTGCTCCTGGCCGTGATATAATCTCTGCTTGTTTACAAACATTTACCTGAAAACAATCATCCTGATTTAACTGTACCAAAAAAAATGGCAATACGATGTTAAATTTAGAGTCATCTGGTTTTGTTGGGTGAAAATGTGTTTGGTTGAAAGTGGGACTATTTGTAGACTCAGCTGGAAGCCCGTGTGTCGGAAAATGACTAACAGTCTATTTCCAATGTAGTTTATCTATCAGCAGTGCATTAGTGCAAGGAAATAAGCTGATCCTACAGCTATTTAAAGAAATGTTGAGTGGATGTGATAACAGATTCTCACCAAAAATAGTCTGTAGACACCCAAATTGTAATTTTTTCATGGCTGCATGGAGTGTAGAATGAAGAGTATGAACACACAATATCTAAACACTTACACATCTTAAGAACACACCGCTCAGATACTAGTCAACAGCTGTGGGAAGAAAAGGGTTGTGGTTGTTGTATGTGAAGGGTTTACAGATCTGACACTACATGTAAAATTAATTGCGAAACAGTCTTTCCATTCTACAGTGCATTTGTATTTGAACTAAATCAAACAATATATTGGGGTGTGTCAAATAAACACTACCAGATTTGCCTGCACACTAGAATGGCCCAGAAGGTAATTTAGCCTTTTTAAATTTTTATTTATTTATTTTTTAGATGATTGCTTTAATGAAATAACTCTCTGGTATCTATTGATCATGCTCACTCACTCCCAGTAATCTCCTCATCCTGGTTATGGTCGCACTGGACCTACTGCCTATGCTGGGAATATTAGGCAAGAGGCAGGAGTACATCCTAAATGGGAGTCCAGAGCACTATGAACCCGCATATTCATACATAGAGGCAAAGATGTGAACAAACCTTGAAAAATAAACTGAGCCTGGACAGTAGCCCTATGATCAGGATCAAACTGTAGATTCTGAAGCTATAAGGCAGAGGTTTAACCATTTTATGAGATTAATATTACAAATAGCATACGGTTTCTGATTAAGGCCATCGTTGTCTTTCTGACTGTACACATTATATTCTATATGCTGTTTCATTTCAGTAAGTAGCGTAAATTAATATCTATGTTCATTTCAGGGAGTTTGCATAATAATTTCATAGAAGCTTCTGTGATCGCCAGTTTGACTGTTCTACATACTTAGTCTGCATTGCTAATGAGAATTTCAGTTCTTTTCAGTGAGTCAGATCATTTGGGTCAGTTCACCAATCACAACCAAACTCTACAAATATTTACTATATTTTAAATAGTGATAAAGTAAGGGTGAAATTGTTTAATGAAATCTCATGTTATGGTCTATTTAACAAAATAACATTACTATGCACGGAAGTTTATAAAAACAATTATTTAAATAATAGTATAAAATGACTCGAATAATTCGTTTTAAAAATCAGCCATGCACTACAAATTTGTATTAACAGTGCATTAATGTCATTCTGCCTGCTGTTTGTGTGTGTGTTCATTAAGAAGATCCATTTCCACTTTTCCTAGTAACTGATCAGTTCCCCAAATACATTACAGTACATCTTCAACAAGTAGCAGTGCAGTGGGTCCTTCCTGCCTCATACACACAGCTCAGATGCTGTATACAGTGTATATATAGAATATGTGGCTGACACGTGTTTCTTGTTGCCCAGGTTTGTCCGGTTTGATTGATTATTTAAACAATTAATAACTCCGAATGTCTACTCTTGGTTTGAGCATCACCAACTACTTCACCAACAAATGAAGTAAGAGACTAAAAGCCAGAATGGAATTTACACAGAAACACAGATGTGCTACAAAATTTCTGGAACCAAGATTAAGCTCAACCAAAGTGTGGAGAAAGAAAGGATCTGCTCATGATCCAAAACATACAAGCTCATCTGTGAAACATTGTGGAGGTAGTGTCATGGCTTGGGCTTGCATGCCTATTTCTAGAACAGGCTCACTAATCTTTATTGATGCTGTAACTCATGATGTTAGCAGCAGAATTAATTAAAACGTTTACAGGAACTTTTTGTCAGCCAATTTACAGAGAAATGCAACTACATTAACTGGGAGGAACTTTATCATGCAGCAAGACAAATATCCAAAACATACTGCAAACTCAACAAAGGACAACATCAGGGCGAAAAAGTCGAAGGTTTTAGTCTGGCCAAGTCCATCATAAGACCTTAACCCAATTAGCATGCATTTCACCTCCTGAAGAGGAGACTGAAGGGATATAATTTACTGTAACATGACCTGTTACTATATTTCTGCTCACTAACCACTAGGTGGTCTGCCACCAAAAGTTTCCATGTTCTAAGTTGTTTAACGAATCTAGATGTAATTGTCAGGAAATGAAAGTTGAAATTCTGATCTGTCATCTCATATTCATCTTTTAAACATCTTTGCGTTTGTGTTTAAGTTGTTGTTATATTGTTTTGTGTTAAATGCTTATATATCACACTGTCTAATCTAGTCCGTATACATTAATATAAATAAACCATATTAAAAAATAATTAAGAAAACATAGAATTTGAGTTTGTCTCCCTGACAACTCGTTTCATATCACCTATAATTTATTTATTGTAAAATTGATTCTTTATAGTATAGTTATAGCATTTGTATATGCCCATTGGTCATATATAATAAACAAGAAACACTTTCATTTACAACATGGGGGCCTTGTATTGTCCAATCTGGAACGGTGCTGTCCAGGGTACTGAAACTGTTCCCATAATGCCACAGCCATGTCACATATTATTTTATTTTCAATTATACTTCATGGAGTATCATCAACACCAAGGTTTATTGTTAATATAGTCCTAAAAACCATTTCATTAATCAACAAATTAATGAGAAGTTAAGCTATGCAATGCTAACTTTGTTGAGAAATAAGCTGTTAAGCACACGACCATGAACAGGTATTTAATCTGATTGAACTAATAGAGCTCTGAGGACCTCATCATAACTCCTTCACTCCAGTGCTTATGTGAGACACATTACACACTAGACGTTAGAGGAGTGTCGTTCCCCTGCAGTCCCCCAAACACTTTTACAGAGGAACGCCGCTTCAAACTCAAACTTACAGCCAAATAAAACACTAAGGGAGCACATAAAGCTCACCCAGCCCTGCGCTAACTGCAGACTTATTGCAAGGTTCCGTCCACAAACACTCCTAATCCGTTCGCTCCTCTCTCTGCTCCACTCTGGCTGGCTGATGTAACGGCACAATGAGCTATTGCGTGCTGATCACTACTGGGTTTTGCACACTGTCTTCAGGAGGACAGGCAGAAGACAGGATGTCCCCCCGCCAAGAGTCTATTAACTAATCCCTTGTTTATAAAGTCTACTTCAGTATCTTACAAGACTGATCTGCTAGATAAAACACAGGGTTTTATTTCTAAGCAACTACTTAACAAAACATGGTGCAGCCAAGGCATCCACTGCCCCAGGAACCCTTCCGGGCAAGAGTTCACTGGAGTTAATGCAAACACTTAAGCTTCAACCATCAATAATCACTCATTATAATTATTAGGCTCATTAGTCAAAAAGCACAAATAATAACACATGCGCACAGTTTATTTCTGCTAAATACAAGATCTGACAAATATAGCACTGTCTTCGTACTTCTATTTTTATCTACATTAATCAACAGTCATTTTGGTAGATTTTTTTTTTAAAGCGCTGAAGCAACAGTCAATGGAGGTCTTTCAGGCTATGGCAGTACTTGTGTTCCTGTCATCTGGGCCTTTGACAAACGGAATTCTTAAAGTGCAGCCTCATCTATTTTTAGTAGTGTGAAGACATTTGACAAGGTTAAAACTTAAGTAATCATTATAATAACATATGTTTTTCATTGAGCCATTGTTCAGTTTCAGAGTAGTTATTTTTACAGTGATGTCTACAAAGAATAGTCATAGTCCCTCCCAGACAAAACAACTCCTACTACAACAGCAGCAACAACAACAAAAGTTGCTGGTTTATGTGAGTGACAATGGGACAAATAAAATGATCCTCTTTGTAGGTAGAGTGTGAAAGACAAAGGGAGAGAAATGGACTAAACAGTGGGCTGAAGAGTTAGAGCCGTAATGATTCTTAAGAGCAGTCAACATCACCCTCGCGTCTGAGGAACAGGGCCAAATTTCCATGATGCAGTGCTGCTTGGCTTTGAAGGTGTGGGCCAGGAAACTTACTCTCTCCAACTCTCTCTCTTTCTCTCCCTTCCCCTCCTCCCTCTCTATCCTTTCCCTTTTGAGTACCATTAAGGAGAGTGGGAGTTAAAGGCACAAGCTCTTTTCCATGTGATGAGCACAAATCCTGTTCTAACAGGATCCAGACCTGGGGAAACTGGTGAGTTCCAGCAGCTGACAGGCTCCATAAACGCTGCTGGCATATGGGGAGACAGCAGCAGGTTCTCATCAAACCCCAAACACTCACTCCCTCAATCCACTCTCTCTTTCTCATCCCTTCCACCTCGCTCATTCACTCCTGCTCCACACGGGTCTGTGCTAACCAGATGTCAGCATGTGTCTTTCGCTACAGCCACCACGAGAGGAGACAAACACATAAAGGTGAAAGACAAGTGTAGCAGAGGAGGGAGCAGGGGGATGTGACAAGCAGGTAGGAGGACAGAAAGACAAGACATAAAGAGAAATGTGGGAAAATAAACGAGTGAGCCAGGGACATTCTGTGAACCATTTTTGCCTTATACTGTGTATAATGAAACGAAATCCCAAAAGGGATGTTTATAAGTGTTCGTATAACTCAGTAAAAGAGAACTCATGTCTAAGTAGATGCTGACAGTGGCCTGGGCCATTGGATTTGGAGCCATGAACAGATTGATGTCCTGTGGCTACTGCTGCTTCTGTGTCGGGAGTACGTGTTTCTGCACACTGTCACCTGAACTGTCTCAGCACTCAGAGCCTGGAGAGGGGTTTAACAGACACTCGAGGTACAGGTACCAGATGTGAGAAAGGAGAAAGGAAGACAGAAGAAAAGAGGAGAAGAGAGTAGGAGAGAGGAGAGGAAAAATATCAGTGGAGAGGAGAGGAAAAACTAAATATGAGAGGAGTGGAGAGAGAGAATATGACAGGAGTGGAGAGGAGAGACAAAATATGAGAGGAGAAGAGAAGAGAGGAGAGACAAAATATGAGAGGAGAGGAGAGACAAAATATGAGAGAAGCGGAGAAACAAAATATGAGAGGAGAGTTGAGACAAAATATGAAAGAATAGGGGAAAAGAAGAGTGGAGAGACAAAATATGAAAAGTGAGGACAGAAGAGGAGAGGACAGAAGAGAAGACAAAAGAGTAGGGGACAGAAGAGGAAACAAAAGAGGAGAAGACAGAATAGGAGAGGACAGAAGAGAAGACAGAAGAGGAGGAGACAGAAAAGGAGAAGACAGACAAGGAGAGGACAAAATAGGAGAAGACAGAAGAGGAGAAGACCAGAAGCTTGAGTATTTCAAATTCTTCCCTCCTCAGCAGTTTCCTGAAGAGCGGGCGCAGAAGAAACATGAGAGCCCGGACACAGCCCCTCCCTAGCCACCGCTGGGTGACCTGCCTCAGACAGAGTGATAATTGTGTTGGTTACATGTGCATAACGTGTGTGCATGAGTGTGTGTGTGTGTGTGTGTGTGTGTGTGTGTGTGTGTGTGTGTGTGTGTGTGTGTGTGTGTGTG
>JAOUWY010000062.1:20758577-20777119 GCA_025728095.1 Prietella phreatophila | reverse complement strand
GCAGACGTGCTAGCATGCTCCCCATGTGCATCAATGAACCTTGGGTGCCAATGACCCTGTCGTTGCTTTCACCGGTTGTCCTTCCTTGGACCAATTTTGGTAGGTACTAACCACTGCGTACTAGGAACACTTCACAAGACCTGCCACTTGGGAAATGCTCTGACCCAGTCGTCTAGCCATCACAATTTCTCCCTGGTCAAAATCGCTCAGATTCTGACTTTTGATCCTTTTTCCTGCTTCCAACACATCGACGTTGAGAACTGACCATTCACATGCTGCCGAATACTGTATATCCCACCCCCTGACAGGTGCCAGATAATAATAAACGAGATAATCCAAAAAGTTCTATACTTCGCCTGCCAGTGGTTTTAATGATATGGCAGATTGGTTTCGATGCATGCGTGTCTCATCCTTATCAAATGAATCATACAGATCACGTGGTGATTTTAGCATGTTTCCTAATCCTTAAATCAATCCCAGGCTACACCTCTGATCTACAGTACACTACAGCTGACATGTAAATTGATCTAAAACTTTAAGCGACAAGACGAGAGGCAGCAAAATAGACTAAATGGATGTTTTGCAATAATCTCCTGTCCAAGAAACGTTAAAATATACAACGTGACGTATAGTACTCGGGTCCTGGGAATGTATGAATTATGTCCTAATTGTGTTTTATGTATCAAAAATGAGCCATTCGTAGATAACAGAGTCCTGTACAATAGCTCGCACATGACAGCAACCTTTCCTCTGCGTAAAGCATGTTTATATCAAAAAATTTGGCTTGTTGACATGGACGTAATTGATTCAAATGGGGTTCCTACAAGTTCAGAAATTGCACTGTTTTTAAAAGGCCTTAGCTCTGACACAAATACGCTGGAAAGTATTGCATTTGGCGGTAAGCACAGTTTCCCATAGACCGATCTGTTGAACTCAGATGCGAGCCTCTTGGACACGAGCTGACTGTTGAGCTAGTGGGAGAGAAGAGATAGCGGTGACCTTGCTCTGAACCCCTGCACAAACTTGGATTACGTCTGGAGCAGTTGGAGGAAAAAAAAAAAAACTTAAATGAACTTAGTGATTTAGTGAGGCGGCTTGCAGACGGGGTTTATTTTTTTTTGTTTTTTGTTTTTTATAATGATGGTAGGATGGGGGAAAATGAAACTAGGAAGCTAATGCTAATAGGTTAGATTCTGCACAAAGTATCCAAACGCACCTAGAACAGTGACCTGTTTTGACCAAAAAAAAAAATCCAAATGTCCAGTATCATGGTTTCTTAGGAATTTGTCTGAGTTGTCTTTGGAGAATGCAGAATATTACCGACAGCAAATCTTTTCTGGCACACTGACGTAAACATAAGTAACATGGCACAAAGTAAAATGTATTTTCGGCTTGCATTGCTTTCTAAACAAGCTTGTAATTGGTAAATGTCGCACTTATATAGCGCTTTTATCCAAAGCACTTTACACTGTGTCTCATTCACCCATTCACTCACACACCAATGGTAGCAGAGCTGCCATGCAAGGCGCTAACTTGCCATCTGGAGCAACTTGGGGTTCAGTGTCTTGCCCAAGGTCACTCCAGCATGTGGAGTCATGTGGGCTGGGAATCGAACCGCCAACCCTACGATTAATAGACGACCTGCTCTACCACCTGAACCACAGCCGCCAAACAATAGAGAACACCATCGATGAACCACCAATGTGACCAAGCCAGTGGTTGATTATCATAAACGACGCTCGCTCAATCCGATTAATTCCAAAAAGGACAACTAGTGCAGTTGTAGAAATGATCACGAAATTGTAACAGCGCCACCTACATCGTCGGGGCACATATACGACGGCTAATACGAAATAGCGTTGAGACTTTCGCATGAACGAAGATTTACTCACATAAGCACTAATCTACTGAATCTTGGTCATGACCACAGCTGCAAATATGGTTCACGTGGTTGATTGACGTAACCAGCTACAAGGACACAGACCTCTGTAGTTTTGGAAGGTTTATAGGGTTTTATGTCAAACACCAGTTGCTTAGGGGTGAGAAACGCTGCGACTCGTTCGCATTAGCTCAAAAATTAGACACTTCAGATGTTTTCGTGGACAAATTATTATTAATTGTACATCATGTCTTTTTTCTACAATAGAATATTCGTTGTGCGTGTGGGGTTTTTTGTTTGTTTGTTTGTTTGTTTGTTTCAGTGAAAAACGCTCCCTTTTTATGTAAATAAGCTTTAATATACCAAAATAAATAATGAGAATAAATCTTAGTTGTAACATTTACAATAACCAGATACAATAGAAATGCGCTAATGGTAATATATCGACTATATAATGATTTAAAATAGAATCAGTTTACTGAGATAATTTTGCAAAATATGCAATTCTTTGTAAAAAAAAATTATATCATAATAATAATAATAATAATAATAATGATGATTATGTCTTACAGTTGGTTTTTTTGAGGGGAGGGGTGATAAAAGGCTGAACTGGAACATTCTTGTGACGGACTTCAACGTGCTCCTTTAATATTTAGAAACAATATGAAAGCAAACTTGGGAGAAAGCTAGAAGATATTTTGACAAAATTTTCATTCTTGTCCTCTGAACATGAGAGGAGAGAATCTCGGTCATGACGTCACGAAAAGATTCACTGAGTCAAGGGGCGTGGATCCGGTCCGGCTGCAAATACGTACAACGGACGAATAAGACAGAAAAATAAACGTTTGCCGTTAACCTATGTAAAGTTTCTGTTTTCTAATCATCAAATCGCGGGGGGACATGTAGGGAAATGAAGTGCTTTGGTTTACACATTTACATTTTGTGCTTCAGTAGCAACTCAGTGAAAGGAATGATTCGGTGTATCGCGGTGAGTCAAACTGATCCGTTTACCTTAGTGAGTCGTTCAAAAGCACCAGAATCATTTACAAACCACACCATCACGATAACATCTTCCAAAAACATCTAGTCATAAAATTACAGTTCAAAGCGAGAAGAAGCTAGGATTATTAGAGAACGCTTGTATGAGTTGGAAGTTGGAAAGTATGCGAATGAAACAAAGTGAGTCAACGTGGAATCTGAATCATGAGGCTAGTGGAACAAAAACTACCTCAGTGAAGAAAAAAAATAATAATTCCAGAGCAGAGAGGACCTGCCCCTTGTACAGATGAATCTCTGTTCTGCAACCGCAGGGTATTCGGTAGTGTTTATGCACTGAGACGTGTACCTGAAGGAATCTAGGAATGTTAGGAATGCTAATATGCACGACATACTCTTATGTCTATCAAGTAAAGATAGAAAGAATATTTACACACTTGTTGGACTGGAGTTTCAAACACACGTGGGTTCAGTCAGGGGTGGACAGAAAAGTGGACAAAAGTGTAGATAACGTGTCAAAATCTTACTAATCTTACTCAAGTTGCTACTTTTTGATGTTTGTAACTGATGAAATTTTCATATAAAAAGTCACTTTTATTACTTAGAACTGTTTTTGTTTGTTTGTTTGTTTGAAAGCAAGTACAATGTTTTGCCTAAAAATATCATCCATCCATCCATCTTCTACCGCTTTATCTTCTTCAGGGTCACGGGGAACCTGAAGCCTATCCCAGGGAGCATCGGGCACAAAGCGGGGTACACCCTGGACAGGGTGCCAGTCCATCACAGGACACAATCACATACCCATTCATACACTATGGACACTTTAGACACGCCAATCAGCCTTCCATGCATGTCTTTGGACTGGGGAGGAAACCGGAGTACCCAGAGGAAACCCCCACAGCATGCGGAGAACTAAAATGCATATGTATAAGAAATAATTATGGTCAATAACACATTTCAGCAATTATCGCAATGAGCTATAGGTTCACTTTCACACTTACACCATTTGCAGTGTCCAAATTAGAACTTGATATTTGTGCTATTGGGTTTGGCTTGGATTCCCACTGCACATAATTAAACAAACAAAAATGCAAACAGGGTCATGTAGAGGGGACCAGGATAAAAAAAACCTTGTAAACACTTTTATTCATTGCTCAGATATACTGAAAGGCAAAGGTAAACAATGCTTTGGCAAATTTGAGCCAGTGCTAAATAAATAATTAAACAAGAATATAAATAACAAACAACTAGTTCCAAAAGAAAGTCAGGGTTATCCTGAAAAAAGTCAGACTTTTTTACTGAAATTGACCCGTGGAGATCTTTTTCTTTTTTGGAAGCATTTTTTTTCTGGTCCGCACCCAAGTGCAATTACTGTGTTCATACTTGCGCAAACAAACCACACTGATGAGTGTTCACGCACCAAAGTTCAATTCCAACCACTGAATGCTTCATATCTAAAAGCACTCATGCACTTATAGACTATCACTTCACCCATTATCACATAACAACCCCACAACTATAGATTCAAAATTGTGAAACAGTTTCGAATAACTTGCTACAGCTGAGCGGAGTCATGCAAAACATGGAAATGGGTGTCAGTGCACATAATAATCGCAAAATAAAGCTTTTTTGTAATAGAGAATCACAGTCAGATCCCTCAACATAAACAAAGTCTGTGACTCATATCTAACTGATTCATTATTTAAACACTTATTATTCCATAGTCCATAACCTTATTTGTTACAGTGAACTCAAATTCAGTATTTTCATGAGCCATTGATGGGTCATAAAAAAACGTCACTGTGATATCACTGTGTATGACGTACTGCACTTACCTGTGTGGAATTTTATTTTATACTTTTTTTGCTGTAGACATTTGTGTTTGAGAACAAAACATTAATATGAGAAGAGAGTTTAAAACTTCAGTGTTTATTTCCTGGTATAGACAGTTCTATATGTAGACATACATATACACAAAAACACATTTTGTTTCAGACCGCCCAATTTTTAAGCGGGTAAAAATATTGCAACATGTGACTGACAGGTGTTACTTGGTAACCAGGTGTGACCGGTTATATTGACTGTTTAAATAATAAATAGCTCTGAACATCTACTCTGGGTTTTAGGCTTCAGTTTCTCCTGTGAACGCTGCATTTGTTATTAAAAAGCATAAACCAACATGAAGATCAAAGAGTTATCTATGCAAGCCATTTTGAAGCTGAGAAAAGAGGGAAAATCAATCAGAAGCACTGCACATTGGGCATAGCCAGTGCAACAATTTAGAATGTCCTGAAAATGAAAGAAACCACTGTTGTACTGAGCAACAGACACTGAATGGGTCAGCAAAGGAAAACAGCTGATGACAGAAAAATTGTGAGAGCTGTGAAGAAAAACCCCAAAACAACAGTCAGTGACATCGCCGCAGGGCAGGGGTGAAGGTGTCATAATCCACGATTTGAAGAAGACCTCGACAGCAGAAGCAGAAAAATAGTACATACCACAAGATACAAAGCACTCATCAGCAGTAAGATTCAGAAAGCCAGATTGGAATTAAAAAAAATATATAGAGATGAGTCACAAATGTTCTGGAACCACGATTAACCTCTACCAACGTGATGGAAAGGTCAAAGTGTGGAGAAAGAAAGGATCTGCTCATGATCCAAAACATACAAGCTCATCTATGAAACATGGTGGTGGTAGTGTCATGGCTTGGGCTTGCATGGCTGCTTCAGGAACAGGCTCACTAATCTTTATTGATGCGTAACTCATGATGGTAGCAGCAGAATGAATTCAGAAGTCTACAGGAACATTTTGTCGGCCAATTTACAGAGGAATGCAACTAAATTAACTTTATTATGCAGTAAGACAATGATCCAAAACACACTGCCAACTCAACAGGGGGAAAAGTGGAAGACCAATCACAAGACCTTAACCCAATTAGCATGCATTTCACCTCCTGAAGATGAGACTGAAGGGATTTAATTTACTGCAAAATGACCTGTTCGCATGCTCACATGTTCCCAGGAAGAAGAAATACTAACTGAATTTATTCAACTGCATGCACAATTAGGTGGTAACATTTATTATACTGAGTAAAGTTTACAGAATTTAGCCAGCTCTCAATCCACACCATCTTACAGAAGTGCTTTGGTGTTTCTGTCAAAAACACCCTCATGCCAGCTCACTAGTTCAGGGACTAAGAGTAGCATCAGTCTAAAAACCCTGTTGGGAAGGTTAGTCCAGTATGAAAAATGAACACAACACCAAGGTGTAATTTTTTCTTATTTTCTTTCTTTCAAATAACAGATGAACAAAGTGCAGATTTAAATGCTTAGTTTTCAAGGCTCAGCTGTTCAGACAGCCAGGGTAAGTTCATTCTACGACCTGGGTTCCAGGACAAAGAACAGCCTTGATAAATTTCTTCTTGTAGCTTGAGAGATTGTGGGGTTTTTATGTCTCTTTTCCAAATATACAAAATATTTAATGTTCAGAAAGAGATTGAAAAGAACTCACACAGACTCTCACGTCTCTTATTTCTGAATTAAAAGTCAATCACTTAATCATACTAAAGGCCAACACCACGTTTTTAGATTCAGCTTTGACTGCCATCGAAAGCAGCAGATACAGTTCCCTCCACTAATATTAGCACATTTGATGAATATGAGCAAAGAAGGCTGTGGAAAAACTGTCTTTATTGTTTAACGTTTTGCTTTTTTTCTTGAACCCCTTCCAAAAAACATGTGGCGATTCGGATTGTAGTTTTGGAGACTTTCTGACCCCAAGACACAACTAAGTTCTGCAGTTCTCCAAGTGATCCTTGGAGATTTTTTGTCCACTCGAACTATCCTCTTCACAGTGTGTTGAGACAATATAGACACACATCTAGTTCCAGGTTGATTCATAACATTTCCAGTTAACTGGAACTTTTTAATTATTGCCCTGATGGTGGAAATGAACATTTTCAATGCTTGTGCTATTTTCTTACAGCCACTTCCCATTTTGTAAAGCTCAACAACCTTTTGCCGCACATCACAATTATATTCCTTGGTCTTACCCATTGTTATGAAAGACTAAGGGAATCTGGCCTGTCTGTTACGTCATATTTTACCCCTGTGAAACAGTAAGTCATGGTTGAACAACTTCCTGTTCATAGTCACCCAGGTGTACTAAAAAATCTTTAAATATAAATTTGAATTTACTTCAATACAAATATATTTTTCTTATATGAATTCATAGGGGTGCCAATAATTGGTGCACACCTATATTTCACAAAGATTTTTTTTTGATAAACCTGTGTTTGCAATTTGATATCCATGAGAGCACAGAATTTTTGTGTTTTTTTTTATACAAAAGATTTTTTATACAAAAGGTTAAACAATAAAGACAGTTTTTCACAGCCTTCTTTGCTCATATTTACCAAGGGTGCCAATATTAGTGGAGGGAACTGTAGGTGTCTATTTAAAGTGTTTCAGCTATGTGAGGTGTGTGAAACCCATGCATACTATAGAGTTGTGCATACTGAAAGCAAACTTTGTTTAGTGTGAAAGCGTATGTACTACAGGTCATTTCAGTATTTTCATTTGCTAGTTCATGCACGCCGAATAATAATTTTTGTGACCTTTCTCACTGTAGAATATAGGTTTCAACTAGATTCCCCTTTGCTTCTGCTTGGTTGCTCCTCATCTCTCTTAACTACCACATCAGAGCATAGAAACAGCTTGCATATTACCTCAATCCTTTTCCGTCTACAGTTCAGTTAGGAAAATGCTGAGTTGTCACAGTTAATTATTTGATTAGCCTGAACATCACTTACTCCAGCAGCCTTTCTCAAATAATTAATTTTCTATTCGATCCATCAGCAGTTTCTGTTAATCACTGCTCTATATCTGCAGCTCCCAGTCCAGGCTAGAGGCAGAATACCCACACTCCTTCAGATACATTATATGCCAAAAAGTATGTGGACACCCGACCATTATACCTATATGAGGTGTGTTGGACATTCAATTCCAAAACCATGGACATCAATATGGAGTTGGCCACCCTTTTGAAGCTATAACAGCCTCCACTTTTCTGGGCAGGCTTTCTACAAGATTTTGGAGAAATTGTGGGATTATGTGGGAATGTGCACTTTGCGAGATCAGGCACTGATGTTGAATGAGAAGGTCTGACTCACAATCAATGCTCCAGTTCATGCCAAAATATGTTCACTGGGGTTGAGATCATGACTCTTGAGGTCAGGGCAACCGTAGTTCCTCCACACCAAACTCATCAAAACATGTCTTTATGGACCTCACTTTATGCGCAGGGGCATAGTCATGGTGGGGCATGACAGGGCCTTTAGAAAACTGTTGCCACAAATTGTGAAGCATTCGATTGTCTAAAATGTCTCGTATACTGCAGAATTAATGTGGAACTTAGGGGCCAGGCCCAGACCCTGAAAAGCATCCCCAGACCATTATCCCTCTTCCACAAACATTTCTGATGATACTATGAATTCTGGTAGGTAGCGTTGATTCTTCACTCCAGAAAAATTGTTTCCACTACTCCATAGTCCAGAAACAGAGTGCTTTATACCACTCCAGTCAACACTTGCCATTGCACATAGTGATCTTAGGCTTGTGGGAAGCAGTTCGGTCATGGAAACCCATTTCATGACATTTCACTGGCTGACTTGTGGCAAATGTGACATACTATGACAGTACCATGTTTAAAGTCATTAAGCTCTTCAGTACGACCCATTCTACTGCCAGTGTTTGTTTATGGCGATTGCATAGCTATGTGCTTGATTGGCCACATAGTGTAAATGGACATCTTATTAGTCCCTTTTTCGTGCCATGGTGCATCTTCTGATATGGTGATATGTTCTGTAAGGAGATGTTTAGTTACCAATTATGGAAGGAGTCTCCATTGTCAGTGCGTTGTAACAGTCAGCGGTCAGGCTGTTCCTTTATGTTTTCTGCCACAAGAATGTTTAATGACTTTACATTTTGCAGTTTCTCAGTATGCGGTCTCATTATTAGTATTTCTGTTTTATTTATTACACTGGCCAATAATCATTGATGACATGAAGAAGCACAAACATCAAAAATCAAATCAATGACCCACAACATGTGTTCTGCTACTGCGTGTGACCCTCTCTGGCACCCCTCTTTATTAGTCCTGGGCCTCAAACAGGTGACCCTGCAGAGCCTCTGACCTTCCTGCACTCCAGCACTGCCCTTTCACAGGCCTAAGCCTTTCCACACCTGCTGCATCTGGAAAAGATTCTGCTACCCTGCTGCTATTCTACTACATGGCCCTGTGACAGCCTCTGCTGCCCAGACACACATGTGCTTTAATGGCCAGCTAAGGCCCACACCTAGCTCTTGTTAAGCAACCAGCACTCCACTTTATGTGTCTGTTTACTGGCCACCAAGCCTGTGAAACTGCTGGTAAAACACCCATCAAAAACCTGAGCATGCGGAACTGAGAGAATGGCCAGGGTGATGAGCGGGTCATCCAGCTTCAGTCCAGCTGTGTAGAACTGGAGGTGAAAGGGCAGATTAAGTACAACCTTGCTCCAAAGCACATAGAGACACAGCATTATTTATCTCTTATTACAGCAAACTCAAAATAAAACTACAATATGTCTCGTATATAAAAGCACATAAATACTTTAGTGCATGATTATAAAGAGGGTGTCTAGGTTTGAGTGAATACAGACTACTTACAGTTAAAATGTGTCAACTTACGGCTTTATAGTGATCTCAAAAGGACAATTACTCACCCTTTTATATTATGTTCGAACATCATCCACAGTATGAGTTTTGCCAGGTTTGCCGAAGTTCTTGTAGAGCATATTGGCGTAGTGTGAGAAGGATGAAAATCAGCACTTGGCTGACGCAGAGCGTGCGCACATAACAAAGGTGGAGTTCTCTCCAGCTGTGGGACAGACCTGCAGGTTCCAGGACAGAGACCGTACATCAAAGCTGGCCAAAGGAATGACACTTGGCCAGCTGGAGTGATATTATACTCAGCCATTCTCCCAGCAAGGCAGCAACATACTGTTTTCTAGCAACACACTGTTTTCACCACCTATGAAGGGAGTTACACTCCATTTTACTGTATTGTCTGCCTTTATTTATGATAGAAAACAAATAACTTTTCTTTGATGTTGCCCAAATTTCTGTGCACGTGAAACACTCCATTACTTAATTAAACATGCCTAAAGCACCCACAGTTCAAGCTAACATCAAACATATCAGGATCAAAACACATTGCTTTTAGTGATACTGTGGCCTACATTTACATACATACTGTAAATAAATAGTAACAACTGTTTAAAACAATAACTTTTACAAAAAAAAAATTCTTTAACAAGGGTATGACTATATTTATTATTCAGATTTTTGTCTTTTGTTTACTTGATGTCTTCCTGCTCCTCAGTACATAGTCTCCTCTTTCTCTGAACTCAGAATAACCCTGAGGTGGGAGGAGATAAATTACTTGAATTAGCCTCTTCACTATGGCTATTTGTTTTGTTTGTTGCCGTATATTTCACTAATTAAAGTTTCACAAGCTGAGTGAGAAAACAGGGATGGTGTCTGAGCTGTTACAGACAGTCTCCCCATGCCACTTCTTACTAGGAACACAATTTTGTGGGCGTATGTGTGTGGGCATGTATTTATATCTTGGTGGAAACAATATGTAAAGGAAGGAATATCTGACAGTTTTGACCCGCGGACAAGGAAAACTGCCACTTTTACTTAAATCTAATGAGCCTAAAGTTTTTCTTTTTGGTTACTAATGTTAAGGTTAGGGTTAGATTTAGACTATATGGTATGTGGACACCAGACCATCACACCCATATGTGGGTCTACTCCAAAATTTTGCAACAAGTTTGGAAGCACACGATTGTATAAGGTGTCTTTGTATGCTGTAGCATTACAATTCCCGTTCACGGTAACCAAGACTCCCAAACCTGTTCTAGCATGTCAATGCTCCTGTACACAAAGCAAGCTCCATGAAGATGGATTCCCAAAGTTGGAGTGGAAGAAGAGTGACCTGCAGAGCCCTGACCTCAACCCCACTGAACACCTTTGGGATGAACTGGAATGCCAACTGCTCTACAGACCTCCTCGCCCAACATCAGTGCCTGATCTCACTAATGCTCTTGTGGCTGAATAAGCACAAATCCCAACAGCCACGTTCCAAAATCAAGTGGGACTAAATTTGGAATGGTATATTTAAAAAGCACATATGAGTGTTATGGTGAGGTCTCAACAAACCTTTGGCCATATAGTGTATGTGTAAGCATCGCATTAGTTAGTGACATAAATAATTATATTTTACAGAATGTCCTCATATGGAGAGTAACACAGTCATGTGTGTGAGTGAGCTTAGCTCTTACAGTGGCATCCCCTTAATTTTGATTTTTTTTTTGTCCACACCAAACCCTCTATCTTGACAAAGAACTAGACTGATGGAGCCACTTCTGCTTTTGTGGAGGTTGGCTTAAGTTAAATTGGTAGATGTGGGGTTGATGTGTTTATACCATATAACATATCATAATGACTGTCATTTTAGGTTAAAGCTAGGTTACATGAAATCCCCATTCATTGTGTATTCAACTACTCTCTTATGGAGTGCCATATGAAGTTTCCATAACATGAACAGAGCTAATAAACTAACAGTTATCATTTATAATAGTTATAATAGAGTTAAAATTATTTGCAAGTATGAAAGTCCTTAAAAATGTACTTTTCTAGCAAAAAAAAAAAAGTCAATCTATTCCTGACCCGAGGCATAGAGGTAAATCCTCGTGAAATTGTGTGGCTGTGCACTGCAGCGCCACCGAGACATCTGCTCTGCATTTTGCCTCTCTCTGACAGCCCAATGTCCCCCTTCCTCACAGTTATTTATGTCTTTTTCCATTTGTTCTTTCTCTCTCTGCATATCTCCTTCTTTCATTCTCTTCTTTCAACTTTTTGGGACCACCCCCTCCTTCTCACATCCAACTGAATTGATGAATGTGAACTACTGTGACCTGACTCTGTGTCTGTTGTGAGTGTTTGTGTGAGTGTGTTTGGAGTTTGTAGCAATTGTGATTCCTTCTAGGCCACAGACCAGAATATATAATGAAATAGATTGATGTGTGAATGGTACAATTGGGTTTGTGTGTGTGTGTGTGTGTGTGTGTGTGTGTGTGTGTGTCAGCAGCAGCTTGTGACCATCGATTATGGTGGGAAAAGACGACATTAATAATGACACAGTCTCAAATAAAAGTAAGTCTTGAAGCTATCACACTTGGCTTTATGCTATAGGCTACTGTCTAGTCAATTTTTAGAGTAACCCTGTAATGGGAAGTTGAAAGTCGACAGCATGATGCCATACAGCGTATGGATTAGAAGCTCACTTTGAGTGCATCTTTGTTCAGTCATGTTCATTTCAGCTGGTGTGTTTGCCAGGTTTCAGCAAAATTTCCATCCCAGCTACATCTCAAAAAGCACACAAAAGACCTGAATCTAGCCCGAACAATTCAGGCACTTGAAAAGAAGACAGCGTCATCTTCTTTTTTATCAGCTGTTGCATGGGAAACAAGGTCACTGTGGTGCACATGCATTTCGGATGTATGGAAATTATACAAACCAAAATTCCCCTAAATCTCTCTCTCAATTTTTTAAATATATCTTACAACAATAATAGTTCAGTACATCATAGACACACTGTTTTCCACTGTTTGCAGAAATTTAGTCATATTATTAATGCTTATTTGCTATAAAACAAGATCTTGGCAGTCATAGACTATATTTTAACTACCCCAATTTGGTGTTAAAACATTTTGGTGTAATAAACAAACTTAGCAACCCTGTTCTGTCGACAGGTCCTCATCCCCTAAAATATTCATAGAGTGAGCATGGGGTAGCATAATGCTGCATTTGACTCAGGAGTGAGAAGTAAGAACTGAGTCATAGTCAGTATTCTCTGGTTTTTCCTATTCATTGGTTGGAAATGTAGAGTTATGAGTTTTATCCTAATTCAACATGATTCCTGCATGAATGACCCTCTATTGGCACTTGTTGCAGTTCTATTTCTGACCACTAGGAGTAACTACAACTCTAAATTGAGCACACCTTGAAAAGCAAGTGAATCAAAGCAATTTCGCTTATATCAGTCAAAGATAATTTTTTTTAATTCAAAAGAGGTAATTCATATTTTTACATAATTTAAAATGTATAGAGTTGTGAATGAGGACTATGAAGATCTGTTGATATTCAGCTGATATAAATGGTTGGGCTCTGCCACACCTGCCCCTATGGATGAGCCACCACAGTGTGTGTGTATGTGTGTGTGTGTATGTGTGTGTGTGTGTGTGAGTGAATGAGGGAGTGGCTCCAGTCACAATTCATACTGCAGCTGTTCATGAGGTCCTCTCACATGTTTATGGGCTGTTTCATCCTCTCTCCTCTACATGCGAACGACTTTCATGCTGCGTATTGCTCTCAGTGTCCCTCTGCCACTGGTTTCATTAAGTGACAGTGACAGTTCATTAAGGAAATGGGTCAGTATTGCGGTCAGAGCCTCAGCAAGCAAATCACTGTTAATGCTAATAAATGATAATGGACACACCTCTTGTGTTTTATAGCTGTTTTGGTGTGTTTCTAAGGGGCATAATTACTCTGCACCATTCCTAAATGGTACTGACAGCAAGTAAAAGGATTGTGTCAGAAAGCATTCCTGCAATCAAATCATTACATGAAAAATTATTTTTTTAAAAATAGCTACAAGTTACAGGAAATGTTAAAGGAGCCTAACAGTTTATAGCACAATATTATCACCGTTATTTCAGTTCCTGGAACTGCCATGTTGACAAAGCATACCTTTCTACTTCCTGAATCAGTTGCACAGCTGTTCTCAAATGCTCAGACACCTCTCAACACCATAACACCAGGAAGTGTAATTCACCCAAGGAGCACACATATACACATACTGCAAGGTAGTAATATTCACAAATATTACAGTATACACTCAACCCCAGAATTATTTACAGTCTGAGCTGGAGAAATACTCTCATAAGAACCATTGTTTTTAGGCTGCACTGTAACCACACTGTAAAGTAAATAAATCAGTGTCATAAATGTGCAAAATATAAAATCGTTGTATTATATTACACTACTTATGGTCATCCCAATTCTTAAAATGCACTTTTGTATGTGTACGAGCTGGTGGCTCAGCTGAAATTGCTGATTAAGTGAGAGCCCAGCATAGTACACAAACTTCTTTGTAGCTTAATAATGATAAAATCCTCGTGAAATGATGAATAGAGCTTCTTAATGGCGGATTTTAATGCTATGTTCAACTCCTGGCTCATAGCATTTGAAACGAGTCCGGATCGGCCACTTTGAGCTGGCATGTGACTCTAAACTAGCTGAGTATGATCTCTTGTGGTCTTGTGCACACCACTCCAGTTGATATTAAAGTGTTAAATGAACAGAAAAGCAAAAGAAAAATACTTTTTTCCCCCTGTGTAGTCTTGTGAAGTTGTCTGTAGAATTGACTTCATCTAGTCTGAAATAGTTTCATATAGTTTCAGACTAATACATTTAGCTGCGTTCTTCACCGTCTGTATTACTGTTTTTCCCCCTCACTGCCTGACTAGTCACCATGCCCACAGCAGTGACTAGTGAATGCATTAGTCAGGGTGCCAATAATTTTGTACCTGGCGGGATGCTTTTGCAAAGAGCATTAACGTTTTTATTTAGGAATACAAAGGTACAACACTTCCTTCAAAACTGAACCTGACCGCAAATTGAACACATACTATGGCAAAGCATGCATTAATTTCTCACGAAAATAGAACAGAAATGAAATCAAAGATAAAATTATACAGCAGATCGTAATTCAGGGCTACAGCGGATACATAATTAAAATGTCACAGGAATATAGGGCACCTAGGAAAGCTTTGTATCTTTTTTATACCTTACTCCTTTAATAACACACCAGATTGAACAGGCTATAATATTTGTTTTATTAAGACATGCATGCATTTCATTTCAATGCCCCAGATCATTCAGTGCACACACACACACACACACACATGTAGACACACAGTGTCTAAAAAAAGAGCCCGACTACCATACTTGCAACATATGATGAGGGTTAAAAGCATTTTTTATAACAGGTGCTTGGTACATGGACTTGTGTACAAGACCTTGACCGTGCTACAAAAGCCATTCATTACTTTAGCAGCTACGAGATTAAGATCTCCCTTCGGCTCTGAGCCTTGTATACCACTGGGTCCTGCACTTCCTCACAGGTGCTAAATAAATCACGGTAGTGATATTAAAAATAGCTTACAATACAACAATCAGTTGACTTGACAAGTTTTTATGAAAAAATGAGACTACCCGCCAGGAGTGGCTCAGCCTGCTGCTGCACACATGCTTACAATGCCTCCTCTGTCTCCTTAATCAGTGTTAATTAGCTAATTAATCATCCACCACAATAACCTTTCCTCTAAGTGCTCCCTGTTCACAGGGAACACCCAAAGCGCAATTTACACCGATCAACCATAATATTAAAACCACCTGCCTAATATTGCGTAGGTCCCCCTTGTTCCGCCAAAACAGTTCCGAACCGGTTTCGGCATGGACTTCATAAGACCACTGAAGGTGTGCTATGGTATCTGGCACCAAGATGTTAGCAGCAGATCCTTATAGTCCTGTAAGTTGCAAGGTGGAGTTGTTTGTCCAGCACATCCCACAGATATTCGATTTGACTGAGATCTTGGGAAATTTGGAGTCCAAGTGAGCATCTTAAAAGCTTTGTGACGTTCCTCAAACCATTCCTGAACAAGTCTTGCAGTGTGTCAGGACACATTATCCTGCTGAAAGAGTCCACTGCCATTAGGGAATACCGTTGTCATGAAGGGAAGTAATTGGTTTGCAACAATGTTTAGGAAAGTGGTACGTGTCACAGTTACATCCACATGAATGCCAGGACACAAGGCTTCCCAGCAGAACATTGCCAGGAGCCTAACACTGCCAGCTTGCCATCTTCCCATAATGCAGCTTGGTGCCATCTCTTCCCTGCACATGCAAGCACAGACCAAAACTAGACCATCGTCTTCCATTGCTCCATGGTCCAGGACTGATGCTCAGGTGCTGTAGGTGCTTTCAGTGGTGGACAGGGGTCTGCATGGGCATTCTGACACAGCAATCTGCCATGTGTGTGTTCTGACACCCTTCAGCAATTTGTGCTATAATAGATCTTATTTGGGATCAGACCAAATGGGCTACAAGATCCTGCTGTCTGTCTACAATGCTGTTGCTTTTCATCATGAATCTTAAATTACACACACAAAGCCATGTCACTGCCAGTGACAAGACACCACTTATAGTCATAACACCAAAACCATGGCAACCAAACAAAGCACGCTCCATCTCAGTGTCATGTGGAAAAACATTTAAAAGCATTTCCAAACCACCTGGATGAGGACTTACTGTACTGTTCAGAAAATATCTTGAGAATTCGAAAAGTAATATGTTAACATGAAAAACTGCAGCTATAATAATATTTGACCTTAGGGAAAAAAAAAAATTCTGATCATGCTAGCCAGCTACAAAGCTATTCATCGCTGTCTTGTCATTCAAGTCTTGTCCACACTAATGCAAATACATTTTAGGACACGTACCTTTTTTTCCATTTGGCTTACTGTTTCTTTAACCACTTAATCTATAAAAGTCTATAAAAGGGCAAAATAAATTCTAAAATGTTGTTTTCATGCTGTAATGTGGATATTAAAAAGCTGTCAGTCTGCCATATACTGATTGACATTACATCCAAAATAAGTTCATTTGACAATTGGCACTTATTTATTTATTATAATTGGATAGAACAATGCACAATATAAAACCAGTATTCTTGTTTTACCTTTTAAGGAAAAAACTATGTTCCCCAAGTTTAGTCTTATTACATTATTGCTGTTTTGGTGTATTATTATTACTGATATCTTCTTGGATCACATTATGTCTCACTTTGGATAAAAGCATCTGCAAGCATCAATAACTGTTCATGTAAATGTTATATGACTCGTTTCTCAGTAGAGCTGGGAAGCTAGTGTGGGAGAGGGACATAACTTCATATCAAATTACCCAATGACCCACCTTATTACTTAATTGTAATAAGCATAAACAGTGCCTTGAACCATTGCTGAGTTACAGGCTTAATTTGCACTTGCGGAATGCGACATACCATTTGTGGCGTACAAAACAGCGCTAAACGGGATTAAAATGTCAAGCACAAGATCAACAGCAGCCATGCAAAGCCTAAAGTCACTAACTCCACAGCTATAGCTTTGTCTGTGAATCAGTTCCCTCTGGGCACGGGCACATTTTACGGGTCTCTTGTCTACAAATCCTGCAGATGAAAACACTGAAGCTCAGAGCTGAAGGCAGGGCAAGAATGAGTGTTTAAGTGAACAGAGAACTGACTCACACCTCACTGACCACTCACACTCGCATCTGGTTTAATACAGATAACCTGACACCAGCAGAGAGGCTTTCTGACTCTGCTTCATGTTTCTGTGTGCTCGCACATATGTAGGGGTTTCAAAATATACGGTACTTATAACACAGATTTGGTTTTAAAATCTGATTGGTTAGTAAAACTGAGTACTGTTCGCAACCATTATAAAATCACTGATATACACACACCTGTTATCACATCAAAATAATAGTGTACTGTTTAAGGTTTCATAACAATAAAACCTTTATAATGAATTCACTCTTCTGTCCGTATAACGCTCTATATAGTATGTGTATAGTATATACAGTATGTGTCTGTTTTGTTGCTTAGCATCTAAATCTTATTGTTAAAAGACTATATTGCATGGCAGAGAAATTGTTTATTACAAATATTTGTAATAATAAATAATAATGCATTATTATTATGTAATGATTTGATCATAATGTTTTTAACACTGTTTTATAAAAGCAGTAAACCACTCAAGGGCTTGGGTTTTATCCATGGTAAGAAGGTTTTAGGATGCGAGTGCCCTTACCTGATAAAATCACTGCAACACACGCCCTCTCGTTGCTTATTGCTTTATTATATTCGTTTTATATTTACCCCTCTTGATTATTTTATAATGAATAAGGCCTAAAATATATATTTTAAGGCATGTAATCAGATGTTTACCAATTTTATCAACATCAGGTTTAAGGTCTTTGTCAACATCCAAAACTATGTCAAGCACAAGAATAACCCAAGAGTAGAAATTCATCAGGTGTTAGACACAAATGCTGGATTTTAGATGAAGTCAAAAGTAAGTTAAATTTTATTTAGTACAAGGATTGCAACTCAGATCGACTGAGATAAATAATTTCTATGAATGAATCTCCAAACCTGCCAGGAGTAACATACAATGAAGATGCTTTTTTTATTCATTTAGATATTTTGTTCATTTTTTTATTCGTTTAGATACATTCCAATTAATTGCAGCAACTCCAGGTCTCTAGATATAGAATATAGTGAAAAGTCAACATTATTAATAAATGTTTTGTTCAATAACAAGTTAAAAGTTGAATTGAACAGAACAGATTTGGAAGAAGCTATACCAGTACTTTACATTGTATGAAAGTGTCATTTATTCAGTGTTGTCACCTGAAAAGTTATCATCAAATATTTA
>JAOUWY010000062.1:20694166-20713124 GCA_025728095.1 Prietella phreatophila | reverse complement strand
ATTGAAAATTAAAAGTCATTACTAAGTCATTACCAAGTACTAAGTCATGTTTTGCAGAGGGGGTCAAATACAATTTTCCCTCACTGTATCATTTACATCATTTTCAGACTAGTCAGTGAGCCCTCATGCCCTGTGGATGGAGACATTGTCATCCTGAAAGAAACTACTGCCATCAGTATAGAAATGTTTCATCATTGGTTAAAGATGAATATTCAGAAAAAATTATAATTAGATGCAGTGACGTGCCTCTCTAAGAGGACAAGTGGACCCAAACCATGTCAGCAGGGTCAAACTTTTAGGTCTTCATGGAACAGATAACCAGCTTCAAAGACTAACAGGATGATAGATGCTTTGGAAGACTTAAAAAAGAGATGTTAGGGTTTACTTCATTATAGAAGAAAAAAGAAAGTAAAGTAAAGGACACATTCATGGTCAGCTGATCAAACTGACCATTTAAATGACTACTACTATTCAGACGTGATCATATCAGTGTGTCACAAGCGTAAAGCAGTAAAAGAACATGCTATCAGTAAAGTACTTGGGTATTTTAGACAATATATTAGGGTATAATTTGTATTATAGATGAGATTATAATACAGATATCACTCTCACTGTAAATATGGCTAAATATATATTTAGAAGTAACTATGATGAGCATAGTGGGGGCAGTGTTGACTTGACGGTTAAAGCTCTGAGTTACAAATTGCAAGGTAAGGAGTTCAACCCCCAGCACTGCCAAGCTGCCATTCTTGGGCCCTTGAGCAAGACCTTTAACCCTCTCTGCTCCAGGGGTGCTGTATCATGGCTGACCCTGTGCTCTGATCTCAGCTTCCTGACATCCTGGGGTATGTGAAGAATTTGACTGTGCTATAATGTATATGTGTATGTGACCAATAAAGACTCATTATTTACACACACACCGGCCATTTTAATAGAAAGACCTGTACACCTGTTCATTCCTGTAGTTGTGCAATCAAGCAATCGTGTGGCCGCCGTGCAATGCATGAAATCATGCAGATAGAGGTCAATAGCTTCAGTTAAGGTTCATATCAAATATCTGAATGGGAATATTTTAGAAATTGCTGATCTGGGATTTCCATGGACAAGAGCCTTCAAAGTTTACAAAGAATGGTGTGAAAAAACAAACAAACAAACAAAAGAAGTTTATGGTAACTTCAATAACTACTCTATGCACCCATGGTGAGCAGAAAAAATATCTCAGAACACACAAAACATCGAACGTTGAGGAGGATTTGCTACAACAGCAGAAGGCCACATTATGTTAGGTTCCTGTTATCCAAAAAGAGGAATCTGAGGTTACAGTGGGTACAGGTTCACTGAATCTGGACAGCTGAAGATCAGAAAAAAAGACAAGTTGAGGTCAACCAACTAATCACTGCAACCACGTTTCCCCCATTCCGATGTTTGATGCAGACATTAATTGAAGCTCTTGACCTGTATTTGTATTGTATGTATTGCACTGCTGTCACATGCTAATTGCATGAACAAGCAGGATTACTGGTGTTCCTAATAAAATGGTTGGTGAGTGTAAAGAAAAGCTAAAACCAAATTTAAACAATTCATCCTTCATCTAATAGCACTAGAGGTTCATGACCTAAGGAAATTTTTTACTTTCTCATATAAGACAACATAAGTTCAGTGATTAGAAGCAGTAGAAGATCAGAACCATTTTGTGTGCTTTAAATGTAACCACCCTGATGGAGCGCAGCCTTTTTATGCTTATAAACACATGGGTGACTTCTGCCTTCATTTAGTTTGAGTTCACTAAATTATTAAAGTAAATGTATTAAGGGATTTTAAATACATGTATTTCAAAAACATATTACTTAGTAAATTTCATTACTTTTATTACTGATTTTATCATTTGTAATAGGCTAGAATGTGAATTCACGTGATTTATTTACATTTTTGCAATTTCATAACTATAACTAAGAATGCATTTATTATCAAATATTAAGTTTGTTTTTATTTTAAAAACTTTTCTTTTTATTTCATAATATTTTGAGTGTGATAAATTAATATGCATCAGGTTTCAACAACCCAAAGCCCCCACCATGTGGACACAGTGTGCATTACACATCTTATTAATAATCCATCTAGTCAACCGCTCATCTAGTCATTTGTATTCACTGAAGATGTAAAAACAACAACAAAGCGACTCAGTTCTAATTAGAGAGGTCTTTTTGCTATCTGATGAAGCTGCTAATTCAAACAATGAATATTTAAACCCAAAATAGCCCAAGTTTACATATTCATTTTAAACCTTATATGCAATTTCAATTCTATTGCTAATGAATATTTAATGCAGATTAACTTGTCTTCTAATTAATTATATTTTATTTTAATTTTCTCAACAATTTGATGACCTGACAATTACCAATCAAAGGCTAGCTCAAAAAAGACTTGTGACCACATCTTGTCAAAGCTGCACCACAGGACAATTGAACACACTTGGAGGAAAGTACAATCTACACTCTTAAACATACATGAGTTTATCGACGCTCACAGTTGGCTCGTTGCTTTGTGAATGACAGATTATAGTTTTAATATCATTATTTACATTACATGATTAATACCACTCCTCTACAGTAACATGATTTCATTTTGTGTAGTTTATTTTTAATGTATTTTTTTTATGTTTAAAAATTCCTACCATTTTTGGCCTGCTGATATATTTCCCACAGACCAGTTAAAATCATTTCCTAGTCTGGTAGTATGTCAACTGCTGAGCACACAATATCAGATTAGGTCACTCAGCTCTTGTTGATGGATTTCCCCAAGGCTTCCTCACCCTCAGAGGAGCTGTGTGTACTACTTTGGAGAAAAATATACAAAAGAACTGTTTTTAAGCTACTCACTTGACTTGCTCATTTAAAAAAAATGTTCAGCTTGCCCACTTGTCCTAACATTTGTTACATTTACATTTGTTGTTTGTCACATAAAATCATTTTTGCTCCTGCTTAGGTTTATATCGCTTTATTTGTAAGTCGCTTTAGATAAAAGCGTCTGCCAAGTGAATAAATGTAAATGTAACAGAACGCAGTACTGAAACTATCTGTCAGCTGATCTGTATTTAGTAGTGATACAGAATGAACTCAGGTGTAGTTCCCAGAAGATGGTTGGCAGCGACTGTGCTTCTGTCTGCTTTTAGGCTGTGCGGGAATTGAAAGCAAGGTTGTGAAAAGATTTCTAAAATTTTTAACCAGGTGGTGATTTATGTTAAGATGTACAAATATGCAAAAAAAAAAACAAACCCAAAAAAAACCCAAAACATACAGATCCAGAGCTCCATTCCTCAAGTGAATATATTGGTAATATTTTGGGACTCATTATTCATGCTCCACTGGCTTGATCCTAAAGGCCATGTAATCTGTGCACTATTTCAATGACTAGAATAGTTACCCAAATGATCTGGCCTCTCACCATCCCTCAGCACCATGTCATATGCATATTCTGCAGAAATGTGTTTCAGGGTGATGGACTCAGAGGATGTGGCATGGACGTAGATCACCCAAGCATAATTGCCACTAGCAATTGCTTAATAGCCATAGAAGCATTTAGTCCTTTTAAATATCAAACTGTATTGACAAGCTCATGCCACTAGAGTGTGTGTTCCTGTTAACTGAGTGCAACACTTTCAGTCCATGCAAAGGCATAGTCCTCTGTCAGGAAGATGCCAGAGAAATACAATCATGATCTCACAATTTTCTTAACTACAACTACAGAGATGCATAGTATATTTCATTTGTGGGGAATGTTGTATGCACAAGTGTACTTGTACTTGGCTTTTCCATCTTACATTATTGTCTATGAAAGCCTGAGGCAAAATCTCAGGGCGAATTTCAGAAGACTGTTCTTGAACTAAGAGATAAAAGAGCATGAAAGAACACCATACAGTTTAAAAGCTCATTATTTTTTTAAGGCATACTTAGAGTGTATATGTGTGTAATAACTCATGTGAGTGATCACTTTTGTGCGAGTCTGTTTTGTACATATAATCTATAATAAGCATATAATGAGCATGTTGCTTTGCTAATTATAAGCTGTTGTAAAGATAGGCATGACAGTCCGGTCATGCCTTAACTTTGTGTATCTCTAAATACTTGAAGCACAGTAAGTAATTAATAAAGATTTTACCTAGTAACATTTTTAAAGTTGCTGAAGTTCTGACCCCATTTTACCCATATGTATCTTATAAGTGGCACTCTTTTATTTTATTCTCAATCATTTGATTTATTCAATCATTTTTGAGATTATTGGAACTGTGGTTTGTTTAAATTCAAATATTCAATAGAAAATAATTCATTATAGTTGAATTAT
The DNA here is from genome assembly GCA_025728095.1 of Prietella phreatophila. Classification (NCBI taxonomy): domain Eukaryota; kingdom Metazoa; phylum Chordata; class Actinopteri; order Siluriformes; family Ictaluridae; genus Prietella; species Prietella phreatophila. The sequence goes on along the minus strand of JAOUWY010000062.1, from coordinate 20,708,783 downwards.
TAGTTCTTGGTAGGTACATTCAAATTTTCCATAATGTTAGGCTTTTCTGGCCAAAGGTAGCAAAGAAGAATCTGCTTTAAATTAGATGTCTACAGATGTTTAAACGGTCCACAATCAGTGCTTAAAAACCATACCTGCACTTCTAAGGGGGACAGGACTATTCAACTAATTTCCAAATACAGTGCTATGACGAAGTATTTGTCCCATCATGATTTCTTCTGTTTCTGTGTATATTTCATACTAAATAGTTTCAGAAATTAATACAGAATCCAAGACAAAACAAAGGCAACCTGAGTAAACACAAAATACAGTTTTTAAATTACAATGTTATTTATTGAAGCAAAAAATGTATACAATGTGAAAATGTATTTGCTAACTCCCCAAATCTAGTGAAACTGCATTCATAATGGGGTTCAGCTGGACTGGACGCAACCAGGTCTGAACCCTGTGCAATCAAATCAACACTTAAATATAACTTTTTCAACAGCATAAAGTTGGTTAAAAGGTCTTACCCAGTAACACACTATGACAAAACTGAAAGAAATTACAGAAATTATGAGGAAGAAGTTGATCAGTCTGAGAAGGGTTACAAAACTATTTCAAAGGCTCTGGGACTCCAAAGAACCACTGTGAGAACCATTATCTCCAAATGGAAAAACTCTGCACAGTAGTGAACCTTCCCACCAAGAGTACAGCAACGACTCATTCAGCAATTCACAAAACAGCCACGGACAACATCAAAAGGCAGTACAGGCCTCTCTTGCATCAATAAAAGTCACTGATTATGACTCCATTGTTTGAAAGGCACTGAGCAAAAAATGGCATCCATGGAAGAGTGGCGAGGTGAAAACCACTGCTAACCCAGAAGAACGTTAAGGCTCGTCTGAATTTTGCCAAAACACAATTTGATGATCCTCAAAGATTTTGAGAGAATGTTCTGTGGATTTATGTGTCAAAAGAGGAATTGTTTGGAAGACAGGGGTCCCGTTACATCTGGCATAAATCAAACACAGAATTCCACAAAATGAACATCATACCTACAGTCAAGCCAGGTTTTGACAGTGTGATGGTGTAGGGATGCTTTGCTGCTTCAGGGCCTGGGCAACTTGCAGTAATCAAGGTAAACATTAATTCTGCTCTCTACCAGAAAATCCTAAAGGAGAATGTCAATGTAAGTTGAAACTCAAGCCCAACTGGATTATGCAGCAAGACAGTGATCCACAGTCTCAGTGTTTAAGTCTAGGCTTAAAATGTATTTGTTTACTCAAGCCTACCCTGACTAGACTTTCTATTATACTACTTCACAGTCCTAATAATGTTTTTTCTCCATCTCTCCTTTTGCCGAGCCACACACGAATTTATGGAGATACTAGAGATCCAGATTGAATTGAATTGAATCCAAAGCATAGGAGTAAATCGTCCTAGAAGTAAGTGAAAGACTGATCTCCAACTGAAGCGTTTGGTTGCAGTTATTGCTGCTAAAGATGGCACAACCAGATTTAAGTTAAAGGGGGCAATTAGTATTTCACATGGGTGATACTTCCTGGAAAGGTGTTTTTCAAAAAATAAATAAATAAACCGTATTATGTGTTTACTAATTGCCTTTGTTTCATGTTTTACAGTATTTCAGTTGAAGATCTAAAACTATTTAGTATGAAATATGGGTCTACACAAACAGAAGAAATCAGCACTGTAGATGTTTTAGTGGTTTGGTGTTTAAACCTAGGTGAAAGACAGGAGTATCTGACTGCTTTGACCTCATGGGGACATTCGGCTGTTTAAAAAACAACATAACATTCATTAGATTTATTAATAACTGCCAGGGGAAGTAAATAACAAAAATAGCTACAGTAGCTAGCAGCTCTGTGTGTGTGTGTGTGTGTGTGTGTGTGTGTGTGTGTGTGTGTGTGTGTGTGTGTGTGTGTGTATACTGTACTGTACTGTCACGTGATTGGCGTGACAGGCGCTCGGCTTCCCGCGTGCAGGAATGGCGAGCACGCGACTGTCCTTCGGCGGTGGCGGAACTGGAGCTTGATTATTCAAATCACTCACGTATTAAAAGCTGGCAGTATAACAGGCCAAAAAAAGGACAGGAAACATACGAAAAATGAATTATTGACGAATCTTGTTGATTTGTGTGCGCCCAAAGTTGTCCTCTGAGAGAAACCCGCTCCTTCTCCACTGAGTAACTATGAACCAGGACCTCGTTATCCGCTGCTTTCAGCCCTTCTCCTGACTTTCTTGTGCACTATATGAAGCCTTGTTTATGAACTGTTATAACAGTACATGAGTGTATTACCTAGCGTATATATTAGTACTTAATAGTACGCTATTAGTTTCCCCGTAGTTTTAGTCGTATTGTTTAATTCGTCGAGCCAGTTATTGAGTTAATGTTTTCCTTCAGAGAGAGAGAGAGAGCGAGAGAGAGAGAGAGAGAGCTCGGCTCTGCTCTGCTCTCCGTATACGGCCCTCTCCCTCTGCTTTTACACTGACATAAATGGACATTTACAGGACGAGTCGGTCTGAGGTGGCAAAAACACCCTGGAACGTGATATTCCGTTAAATATCTGTGAATGACGCCCTACCTCAATTCTTGCGTAAATTACGGGAGGTGACAGAAGCGCCGTCTGCGTCGTGGCGAAGCTTCATAACGGATTCAGCTGCACTGAAGTGTCTCATACTCGCCGGTAGACTGAGCGCTGAAGCCGTTCCGCGCACGTGTGTGTGTGTGTTTCTGGGCTTGAGTAAAAGAGAGTATCTTTCACACTCAGGACAGAGGGAGGGGAACGATAAGCTTACGTTGGTGTCGGCAGGTGCCCTCCCCTCATCAGATTTCTACCCCTGACATGGTGACACTTCTTCAGAAGTCCGGGTTCGAGGCGGCTCGTGCACACAAGAGCGCGAGAGAGCAGCGCCGGATGCCCGCCACTTGTAAGCAGGTGAAACGCAGCAGACGAAGACCCTCTCTGTAGCCGGTGAGCTCTAATCAAGCCAAACCCCGCTGATGAGAATTTGAACATCGTGACCGAAGCTCTACTTAAAGTTTCTCCGTCGCACTTGACTTTATATGCGCGCCCTGCCGGTGCCAAGCGCGCGTGTCCAGCTGGCGCTGGCGATGCAATGCCGCGCGACCACGGCGGCGACGAAAGCACCTCTGGGCTCTGGATGAAAACGTCTCCGGGGCGCAGGGCCGAGAACTACGGCCTGAAGGATGTGGAGGGCGGACGCGGGGGGATGAGCAGCGCCGAGAGTGCAAGGAGAGCCCGCGGCGCCCGTCTCAGTCTGCTCGGCAAGCCGCTGGCGTACGGCGCGCAGAGCGGCCGGCGAAACGTGCGCTACCGGAAGCTGCAGAACTACCTGTACAACGTGCTGGAGAGACCGCGCGCCTGGGCCTTCGTCTACCACGCGTTCGTGTGAGTGCTCTCTCTCTCTCTCTCTCTCTCTCTCTCTCTCTCTCTCTCTCTCTCTACGCTATCATTCTGCATGTGTTGCACCTCATGCATCTGTTTATTTAACGCGCACAGATTTACATCACGATAAAATAGTATTTTTTGTCTTTTATAGCCTGTAATGTGACATTATACGGCATTGTATTCATTTTAGGACTTCCCTCACTCGTACTTGACACAATGTTAATGTTAATTGAGGCTATGGACATTATTCCCACCAGACATTTCTCTATATTTGTGGAGATCATGTGAAAGATGTTCATTTGTTCATTCAATGCTGCACTGTTTCATTTCAGCGCAGCAGCTGTGATAGGGAGTGTACTACACTTGTTCAGGACCCGAACAACATAAGTGACAGAGTGGCCAGTCCAAATGCAAAATATGTTAGGCAGACTTGTGTTACATGTCCGTATCAACACTTTCAAAGGGTTTTGAGTATTGTAGTATTTGTAATAGGACACCCACTGGCCTAAAAAACAAACCAACAAAAAACTAGTTTTGTTTATGGTTTGATTTCCATTTTGATCCACTTATTACTTGGTTCATTTCACGTCATGAACCATGTGAGTTGACTGAGCACACAGATTCTGCCCTGAACGTAAGACCTGTGTTATCGGTTGATACTCAGCACTAGCCTCGGTTGTGATTTATCCAAATATTAATAATCATGTGTTAAGAAATATCAACTCATATTATTACTGTGAACTTGACAGAAATGCCTCGTACACAGAAAGGGATGTTCAAGTCATCAACAACATCATCAGAGTACTCATGAAGAGTTCATCAATATCCAATGCGCACTCACCAAAATCATAAAGGCGTGCATTTCATTCCCTCTTAGCACACATAAACACTAGTAAAGGTAATTCAGTACTCAGGATATTGCTGTTTAGTGAAACCTTTTCTTCACTCATGGCTAAATGTTTTGACTTTCTGCAAACGTCCTTTTAAGAGAGCTCTACAAGCTGCTGTGTAATGTGAGCAGGGGAGGCGAGCTGTCACTTGGCTGGTATGATTGGGGCGCTGAGAGGGGTTGCAAGGCAGGATGTTGTTGTTTTATTTGTGCAGACAGCACAGCAGAGGTTACAGAGGTTAAGTTGTTACATCTGCAGAGACCACATCGTCCCACAGCAGTTAGAACATCACACTTTTATCACAGATATAACTGACCAAGAAAAACAAAGAAGCAGAGGATTCTCAGTCAAGAGAGCTCATCCATATAAAGCTGCATTAAGTGTTAAAATTACAGTGATGCTTTGGGTGCTTTGTTAGAGATGACAGTATTGGGCTGTTTTTGAAAAAGCGAAGTTTTATAGTGGTGCTAGTGAAGCTTGATTTTGTTATATGGCGCTGAGGTGGTTGGACAATTGTTTGAGAATCATGGGACGGGAGATTGGGAAACCAGTGACAAAGACAGAAGTGACAGTAATTTCATTAGGTGCAGGTCCACTCTTTGGACCATGTTGGCACCAAAAATATAACAACTTGCTGTATGTTATTCACTGAATAGGGCTGTTTTTTTCCTTCCTCAGGTGAAACATTTAGCAACTAAACATAAGCACTTTGTACATTTTGGTTCTAACCTTGTCTGGTTTTAATGTACAGTTTCATTGTAGGTGTTACTGCCTGCTTTTATATCCACTATTTAATATCTAGGCTTGCTGAATACTGGCGTTTAAATATATATATATATATATATTTAAACGCCAGTATTCAGCAAGCCTAGATATTAAATAGTGGATATAAAAGCAGGCAGTAACACCTACAATGAAACTGTACATTAAAACCAGACAAGGTTAGAACCAAAATGTACAAAGTGCTTATGTTTAGTTGCTAAATGTTTCACCTGAGGAAGGAAAAAAACAGCCCTATTCAGTGAATAACATACAGCAAGTTGTTATATTTTTGGTGCCAACATGGTCCAAAGAGTGGACCTGCACCTAATGAAATTACTGTCACTTCTGTCTTTGTCACTGGTTTCCCAATCTCCCGTCCCATGATTCTCAAACAATTGTCCAACCACCTCAGCGCCATATAACAAAATCAAGCTTCACTAGCACCACTATAAAACTTCGCTTTTTCAAAAACAGCCCAATACTGTCATCTCTAACAAAGCACCCAAAGCATCACTGTAATTTTAACACTTAATGCAGCTTTATATGGATGAGCTCTCTTGACTGAGAATCCTCTGCTTCTTTGTTTTTCTTGGTCAGTTATATCTGTGATAAAAGTGTGATGTTCTAACTGCTGTGGGACGATGTGGTCTCTGCAGATGTAACAACTTAACCTCTGTAACCTCTGCTGTGCTGTCTGCACAAATAAAACAACAACATCCTGCCTTGCAACCCCTCTCAGCGCCCCAATCATACCAGCCAAGTGACAGCTCGCCTCCCCTGCTCACATTACACAGCAGCTTGTAGAGCTCTCTTAAAAGGACGTTTGCAGAAAGTCAAAACATTTAGCCATGAGTGAAGAAAAGGTTTCACTAAACAGCAATATCCTGAGTACTGAATTACCTTTACTAGTGTTTATGTGTGCTAAGAGGGAATGAAATGCACGCCTTTATGATTTTGGTGAGTGCGCATTGGATATTGATGAACTCTTCATGAGTACTCTGATGATGTTGTTGATGACTTGAACATCCCTTTCTGTGTACGAGGCATTTCTGTCAAGTTCACAGTAATAATATGAGTTGATATTTCTTAACACATGATTATTAATATTTGGATAAATCACAACCGAGGCTAGTGCTGAGTATCAACCGATAACACAGGTCTTACGTTCAGGGCAGAATCTGTGTGCTCAGTCAACTCACATGGTTCATGACGTGAAATGAACCAAGTAATAAGTGGATCAAAATGGAAATCAAACCATAAACAAAACTAGTTTTTTGTTGGTTTGTTTTTTAGGCCAGTGGGTGTCCTATTACAAATACTACAATACTCAAAACCCTTTGAAAGTGTTGATACGGACATGTAACACAAGTCTGCCTAACATATTTTGCATTTGGACTGGCCACTCTGTCACTTATGTTGTTCGGGTCCTGAACAAGTGTAGTACACTCCCTATCACAGCTGCTGCGCTGAAATGAAACAGTGCAGCATTGAATGAACAAATGAACATCTTTCACATGATCTCCACAAATATAGAGAAATGTCTGGTGGGAATAATGTCCATAGCCTCAATTAACATTAACATTGTGTCAAGTACGAGTGAGGGAAGTCCTAAAATGAATACAATGCCGTATAATGTCACATTACAGGCTATAAAAGACAAAAAATACTATTTTATCGTGATGTAAATCTGTGCGCGTTAAATAAACAGATGCATGAGGTGCAACACATGCAGAATGATAGCGTAGAGAGAGAGAGAGAGAGAGAGAGAGAGAGAGAGAGAGAGAGAGAGAGCACTCACACGAACGCGTGGTAGACGAAGGCCCAGGCGCGCGGTCTCTCCAGCACGTTGTACAGGTAGTTCTGCAGCTTCCGGTAGCGCACGTTTCGCCGGCCGCTCTGCGCGCCGTACGCCAGCGGCTTGCCGAGCAGACTGAGACGGGCGCCGCGGGCTCTCCTTGCACTCTCGGCGCTGCTCATCCCCCCGCGTCCGCCCTCCACATCCTTCAGGCCGTAGTTCTCGGCCCTGCGCCCCGGAGACGTTTTCATCCAGAGCCCAGAGGTGCTTTCGTCGCCGCCGTGGTCGCGCGGCATTGCATCGCCAGCGCCAGCTGGACACGCGCGCTTGGCACCGGCAGGGCGCGCATATAAAGTCAAGTGCGACGGAGAAACTTTAAGTAGAGCTTCGGTCACGATGTTCAAATTCTCATCAGCGGGGTTTGGCTTGATTAGAGCTCACCGGCTACAGAGAGGGTCTTCGTCTGCTGCGTTTCACCTGCTTACAAGTGGCGGGCATCCGGCGCTGCTCTCTCGCGCTCTTGTGTGCACGAGCCGCCTCGAACCCGGACTTCTGAAGAAGTGTCACCATGTCAGGGGTAGAAATCTGATGAGGGGAGGGCACCTGCCGACACCAACGTAAGCTTATCGTTCCCCTCCCTCTGTCCTGAGTGTGAAAGATACTCTCTTTTACTCAAGCCCAGAAACACACACACACACGTGCGCGGAACGGCTTCAGCGCTCAGTCTACCGGCGAGTATGAGACACTTCAGTGCAGCTGAATCCGTTATGAAGCTTCGCCACGACGCAGACGGCGCTTCTGTCACCTCCCGTAATTTACGCAAGAATTGAGGTAGGGCGTCATTCACAGATATTTAACGGAATATCACGTTCCAGGGTGTTTTTGCCACCTCAGACCGACTCGTCCTGTAAATGTCCATTTATGTCAGTGTAAAAGCAGAGGGAGAGGGCCGTATACGGAGAGCAGAGCAGAGCCGAGCTCTCTCTCTCTCTCTCTCGCTCTCTCTCTCTCTCTGAAGGAAAACATTAACTCAATAACTGGCTCGACGAATTAAACAATACGACTAAAACTACGGGGAAACTAATAGCGTACTATTAAGTACTAATATATACGCTAGGTAATACACTCATGTACTGTTATAACAGTTCATAAACAAGGCTTCATATAGTGCACAAGAAAGTCAGGAGAAGGGCTGAAAGCAGCGGATAACGAGGTCCTGGTTCATAGTTACTCAGTGGAGAAGGAGCGGGTTTCTCTCAGAGGACAACTTTGGGCGCACACAAATCAACAAGATTCGTCAATAATTCATTTTTCGTATGTTTCCTGTCCTTTTTTTGGCCTGTTATACTGCCAGCTTTTAATACGTGAGTGATTTGAATAATCAAGCTCCAGTTCCGCCACCGCCGAAGGACAGTCGCGTGCTCGCCATTCCTGCACGCGGGAAGCCGAGCGCCTGTCACGCCAATCACGTGACAGTACAGTACAGTATACACACACACACACACACACACACACACACACACACACACACACACACACACACACACACACAGAGCTGCTAGCTACTGTAGCTATTTTTGTTATTTACTTCCCCTGGCAGTTATTAATAAATCTAATGAATGTTATGTTGTTTTTTAAACAGCCGAATGTCCCCATGAGGTCAAAGCAGTCAGATACTCCTGTCTTTCACCTAGGTTTAAACACCAAACCACTAAAACATCTACAGTGCTGATTTCTTCTGTTTGTGTAGACCCATATTTCATACTAAATAGTTTTAGATCTTCAACTGAAATACTGTAAAACATGAAACAAAGGCAATTAGTAAACACATAATACGGTTTATTTATTTATTTTTTGAAAAACACCTTTCCAGGAAGTATCACCCATGTGAAATACTAATTGCCCCCTTTAACTTAAATCTGGTTGTGCCATCTTTAGCAGCAATAACTGCAACCAAACGCTTCAGTTGGAGATCAGTCTTTCACTTACTTCTAGGACGATTTACTCCTATGCTTTGGATTCAATTCAATTCAATCTGGATCTCTAGTATCTCCATAAATTCGTGTGTGGCTCGGCAAAAGGAGAGATGGAGAAAAAACATTATTAGGACTGTGAAGTAGTATAATAGAAAGTCTAGTCAGGGTAGGCTTGAGTAAACAAATACATTTTAAGCCTAGACTTAAACACTGAGACTGTGGATCACTGTCTTGCTGCATAATCCAGTTGGGCTTGAGTTTCAACTTACATTGACATTCTCCTTTAGGATTTTCTGGTAGAGAGCAGAATTAATGTTTACCTTGATTACTGCAAGTTGCCCAGGCCCTGAAGCAGCAAAGCATCCCTACACCATCACACTGTCAAAACCTGGCTTGACTGTAGGTATGATGTTCATTTTGTGGAATTCTGTGTTTGATTTATGCCAGATGTAACGGGACCCCTGTCTTCCAAACAATTCCTCTTTTGACACATAAATCCACAGAACATTCTCTCAAAATCTTTGAGGATCATCAAATTGTGTTTTGGCAAAATTCAGACGAGCCTTAACGTTCTTCTGGGTTAGCAGTGGTTTTCACCTCGCCACTCTTCCATGGATGCCATTTTTTGCTCAGTGCCTTTCAAACAATGGAGTCATAATCAGTGACTTTTATTGATGCAAGAGAGGCCTGTACTGCCTTTTGATGTTGTCCGTGGCTGTTTTGTGAATTGCTGAATGAGTCGTTGCTGTACTCTTGGTGGGAAGGTTCACTACTGTGCAGAGTTTTTCCATTTGGAGATAATGGTTCTCACAGTGGTTCTTTGGAGTCCCAGAGCCTTTGAAATAGTTTTGTAACCCTTCTCAGACTGATCAACTTCTTCCTCATAATTTCTGTAATTTCTTTCAGTTTTGTCATAGTGTGTTACTGGGTAAGACCTTTTAACCAACTTTATGCTGTTGAAAAAGTTATATTTAAGTGTTGATTTGATTGCACAGGGTTCAGACCTGGTTGCGTCCAGTCCAGCTGAACCCCATTATGAATGCAGTTTCACTAGATTTGGGGAGTTAGCAAATACATTTTCACATTGTATACATTTTTTGCTTCAATAAATAACATTGTAATTTAAAAACTGTATTTTGTGTTTACTCAGGTTGCCTTTGTTTTGTCTTGGATTCTGTATTAATTTCTGAAACTATTTAGTATGAAATATACACAGAAACAGAAGAAATCATGATGGGACAAATACTTCGTCATAGCACTGTATTTGGAAATTAGTTGAATAGTCCTGTCCCCCTTAGAAGTGCAGGTATGGTTTTTAAGCACTGATTGTGGACCGTTTAAACATCTGTAGACATCTAATTTAAAGCAGATTCTTCTTTGCTACCTTTGGCCAGAAAAGCCTAACATTATGGAAAATTTGAATGTACCTACCAAGAACTAATAATTCAACTATAATGAATTATTTTCTATTGAATATTTGAATTTAAACAAACCACAGTTCCAATAATCTCAAAAATGATTGAATAAATCAAATGATTGAGAATAAAATAAAAGAGTGCCACTTATAAGATACATATGGGTAAAATGGGGTCAGAACTTCAGCAACTTTAAAAATGTTACTAGGTAAAATCTTTATTAATTACTTACTGTGCTTCAAGTATTTAGAGATACACAAAGTTAAGGCATGACCGGACTGTCATGCCTATCTTTACAACAGCTTATAATTAGCAAAGCAACATGCTCATTATATGCTTATTATAGATTATATGTACAAAACAGACTCGCACAAAAGTGATCACTCACATGAGTTATTACACACATATACACTCTAAGTATGCCTTAAAAAAATAATGAGCTTTTAAACTGTATGGTGTTCTTTCATGCTCTTTTATCTCTTAGTTCAAGAACAGTCTTCTGAAATTCGCCCTGAGATTTTGCCTCAGGCTTTCATAGACAATAATGTAAGATGGAAAAGCCAAGTACAAGTACACTTGTGCATACAACATTCCCCACAAATGAAATATACTATGCATCTCTGTAGTTGTAGTTAAGAAAATTGTGAGATCATGATTGTATTTCTCTGGCATCTTCCTGACAGAGGACTATGCCTTTGCATGGACTGAAAGTGTTGCACTCAGTTAACAGGAACACACACTCTAGTGGCATGAGCTTGTCAATACAGTTTGATATTTAAAAGGACTAAATGCTTCTATGGCTATTAAGCAATTGCTAGTGGCAATTATGCTTGGGTGATCTACGTCCATGCCACATCCTCTGAGTCCATCACCCTGAAACACATTTCTGCAGAATATGCATATGACATGGTGCTGAGGGATGGTGAGAGGCCAGATCATTTGGGTAACTATTCTAGTCATTGAAATAGTGCACAGATTACATGGCCTTTAGGATCAAGCCAGTGGAGCATGAATAATGAGTCCCAAAATATTACCAATATATTCACTTGAGGAATGGAGCTCTGGATCTGTATGTTTTGGGTTTTTTTTGGGTTTGTTTTTTTTTTTGCATATTTGTACATCTTAACATAAATCACCACCTGGTTAAAAATTTTAGAAATCTTTTCACAACCTTGCTTTCAATTCCCGCACAGCCTAAAAGCAGACAGAAGCACAGTCGCTGCCAACCATCTTCTGGGAACTACACCTGAGTTCATTCTGTATCACTACTAAATACAGATCAGCTGACAGATAGTTTCAGTACTGCGTTCTGTTACATTTACATTTATTCACTTGGCAGACGCTTTTATCTAAAGCGACTTACAAATAAAGCGATATAAACCTAAGCAGGAGCAAAAATGATTTTATGTGACAAACAACAAATGTAAATGTAACAAATGTTAGGACAAGTGGGCAAGCTGAACATTTTTTTTAAATGAGCAAGTCAAGTGAGTAGCTTAAAAACAGTTCTTTTGTATATTTTTCTCCAAAGTAGTACACACAGCTCCTCTGAGGGTGAGGAAGCCTTGGGGAAATCCATCAACAAGAGCTGAGTGACCTAATCTGATATTGTGTGCTCAGCAGTTGACATACTACCAGACTAGGAAATGATTTTAACTGGTCTGTGGGAAATATATCAGCAGGCCAAAAATGGTAGGAATTTTTAAACATAAAAAAAATACATTAAAAATAAACTACACAAAATGAAATCATGTTACTGTAGAGGAGTGGTATTAATCATGTAATGTAAATAATGATATTAAAACTATAATCTGTCATTCACAAAGCAACGAGCCAACTGTGAGCGTCGATAAACTCATGTATGTTTAAGAGTGTAGATTGTACTTTCCTCCAAGTGTGTTCAATTGTCCTGTGGTGCAGCTTTGACAAGATGTGGTCACAAGTCTTTTTTGAGCTAGCCTTTGATTGGTAATTGTCAGGTCATCAAATTGTTGAGAAAATTAAAATAAAATATAATTAATTAGAAGACAAGTTAATCTGCATTAAATATTCATTAGCAATAGAATTGAAATTGCATATAAGGTTTAAAATGAATATGTAAACTTGGGCTATTTTGGGTTTAAATATTCATTGTTTGAATTAGCAGCTTCATCAGATAGCAAAAAGACCTCTCTAATTAGAACTGAGTCGCTTTGTTGTTGTTTTTACATCTTCAGTGAATACAAATGACTAGATGAGCGGTTGACTAGATGGATTATTAATAAGATGTGTAATGCACACTGTGTCCACATGGTGGGGGCTTTGGGTTGTTGAAACCTGATGCATATTAATTTATCACACTCAAAATATTATGAAATAAAAAGAAAAGTTTTTAAAATAAAAACAAACTTAATATTTGATAATAAATGCATTCTTAGTTATAGTTATGAAATTGCAAAAATGTAAATAAATCACGTGAATTCACATTCTAGCCTATTACAAATGATAAAATCAGTAATAAAAGTAATGAAATTTACTAAGTAATATGTTTTTGAAATACATGTATTTAAAATCCCTTAATACATTTACTTTAATAATTTAGTGAACTCAAACTAAATGAAGGCAGAAGTCACCCATGTGTTTATAAGCATAAAAAGGCTGCGCTCCATCAGGGTGGTTACATTTAAAGCACACAAAATGGTTCTGATCTTCTACTGCTTCTAATCACTGAACTTATGTTGTCTTATATGAGAAAGTAAAAAATTTCCTTAGGTCATGAACCTCTAGTGCTATTAGATGAAGGATGAATTGTTTAAATTTGGTTTTAGCTTTTCTTTACACTCACCAACCATTTTATTAGGAACACCAGTAATCCTGCTTGTTCATGCAATTAGCATGTGACAGCAGTGCAATACATACAATACAAATACAGGTCAAGAGCTTCAATTAATGTCTGCATCAAACATCGGAATGGGGGAAACGTGGTTGCAGTGATTAGTTGGTTGACCTCAACTTGTCTTTTTTTCTGATCTTCAGCTGTCCAGATTCAGTGAACCTGTACCCACTGTAACCTCAGATTCCTCTTTTTGGATAACAGGAACCTAACATAATGTGGCCTTCTGCTGTTGTAGCAAATCCTCCTCAACGTTCGATGTTTTGTGTGTTCTGAGATATTTTTTCTGCTCACCATGGGTGCATAGAGTAGTTATTGAAGTTACCATAAACTTCTTTTGTTTGTTTGTTTGTTTTTTCACACCATTCTTTGTAAACTTTGAAGGCTCTTGTCCATGGAAATCCCAGATCAGCAATTTCTAAAATATTCCCATTCAGATATTTGATATGAACCTTAACTGAAGCTATTGACCTCTATCTGCATGATTTCATGCATTGCACGGCGGCCACACGATTGCTTGATTGCACAACTACAGGAATGAACAGGTGTACAGGTCTTTCTATTAAAATGGCCGGTGTGTGTGTAAATAATGAGTCTTTATTGGTCACATACACATATACATTATAGCACAGTCAAATTCTTCACATACCCCAGGATGTCAGGAAGCTGAGATCAGAGCACAGGGTCAGCCATGATACAGCACCCCTGGAGCAGAGAGGGTTAAAGGTCTTGCTCAAGGGCCCAAGAATGGCAGCTTGGCAGTGCTGGGGGTTGAACTCCTTACCTTGCAATTTGTAACTCAGAGCTTTAACCGTCAAGTCAACACTGCCCCCACTATGCTCATCATAGTTACTTCTAAATATATATTTAGCCATATTTACAGTGAGAGTGATATCTGTATTATAATCTCATCTATAATACAAATTATACCCTAATATATTGTCTAAAATACCCAAGTACTTTACTGATAGCATGTTCTTTTACTGCTTTACGCTTGTGACACACTGATATGATCACGTCTGAATAGTAGTAGTCATTTAAATGGTCAGTTTGATCAGCTGACCATGAATGTGTCCTTTACTTTACTTTCTTTTTTCTTCTATAATGAAGTAAACCCTAACATCTCTTTTTTAAGTCTTCCAAAGCATCTATCATCCTGTTAGTCTTTGAAGCTGGTTATCTGTTCCATGAAGACCTAAAAGTTTGACCCTGCTGACATGGTTTGGGTCCACTTGTCCTCTTAGAGAGGCACGTCACTGCATCTAATTATAATTTTTTCTGAATATTCATCTTTAACCAATGATGAAACATTTCTATACTGATGGCAGTAGTTTCTTTCAGGATGACAATGTCTCCATCCACAGGGCATGAGGGCTCACTGACTAGTCTGAAAATGATGTAAATGATACAGTGAGGGAAAATTGTATTTGACCCCCTCTGCAAAACATGACTTAGTACTTGGTAATGACTTAGTAATGACTTTTAATTTTCAAT
>JAOUWY010000062.1:20654552-20671381 GCA_025728095.1 Prietella phreatophila | reverse complement strand
TAAAAACATTTGAAAGTTCAAAAAAGTTAATTAAACAAAAAAGGTACATTTGTTGGTTGCATAAGTATTTGTCACTGTTAAGATAGCGTACACAAGTTTACATACACCTAGGCTAGTTGTTCACAACTCCACACATTTCATATTGCCATGCATTTCTTTTGGCAAATCAGATACTATATAAGAATTCCAGTTGGACAAAAGTTCACCTACACCAAATTGAATGTCTCTCTAAACAGTCTGGAAGATACCAGAAACATATTTAATAACTTCAAAGCTTGTAATAGTCCAATTTTCACAATTAGGGGTTAACTGGGTATGTACTTGTGGCTATAAATGACTTTAGAGACAGTGCATTTTTTCCCCCTCAATACCCTGGATCCTCCTTAAGGGCAATCATTACGGAAGGAGGCACAAATTAACTACCAGAAATGAATGAAATTTGGTCTGAAAGGTTCAAATTAACCTCAAGACAACAATTAAAGAACTGTTGAAGGAGTTGGAGGCATCACGCACCAAGGTATATACAGTAGATCCAAGATTCAGAAAGTCCTACATCACATCATTGGCCTATTGTGCAAGGAAGACACCCCTATTCTAGGACCAACATAAACAAGCCAGACTGAAGTTTACAGATGATCACCTGTCATTTGGAGGAGTTTTCTGGTCTAATGAAAAACAATTGCAATGTTTAGCCATAATGATCAGCGTTAATGATCAGAGGAAGAAGGTTATTAATCTGAAGGACACCATCCCAACTGTGAAGCATGGGGTTGGCAGCATCAAGGGACTGTTGCACTTCAAAATATAGATGGCATTTTGAGGAAGGAAGAGTATTCAGAAATTCTGAAGCAAAATCTCAAGTCATCAGCCAGAAAATTAAAATTTGGTTTAAACTTCCAGCAGGACTATGATCCTAGGCACATGTCCAAAAAATGACTTAAAGACAACAAATAGGAAGTATTAGAAGTATTGGCCATCACAAACCCTGACCTAAATCCCACAGAAAATTTGTGGACTGAACTGAAAAACCATGTCCAAGCAAAGAGGCCCACAAACTTGACTGAGTTAGACCAGTTATGTCAGGAAACATGGGCAAAATGTCTGGCATAATACTGTGAAAAACATGTAATTGGTTACTCCAAGAGTCTGATTCAATTTCAGCTAATTAAAGGCCATCCCATTATATACTAAAAAAGTGTATGCAAAACTTGACCCACTGAAAAGCTGAAAGCTGTAGTAAATAAAGCCCAAAATAAACCCCTCATCTAGTATTATGAAATTACCTTAGATCCCCTCATTAACTTAACGTAGTAAAACTATGGTAAAATGAAATGTTACCATACTTCTGTCTGTCTTTATCTTAGATGTATGTCATTTTTTGGCCTCAACTGTACTTGGTAGAACCTTTGCGGGCAATTACAGCTGCAGCAATGCTCCACTTCTGTCAGTCAAGAACAAGATTTTCAGGCTTCAGTGGGTACAGGCTCACCAAAACTGGACAGTTGAAAACTGTAAAAAGACAAACCAATGTTTTTCATATCTTGCCCAGTTTTGGTGAGCCTATACCCACTGTAGCCTCAGATTCCTCTTCTTGACTACTAGGAGTAGAACCTGATGTGGTCTTCTGTTGTTGTGGCCCATCATTCGCAAGGTTTAAACGTATGTCCATTCTGAGATGCTTTTCTGCACACCATGGTTATAAATTGTGGTTATTTAAGTTACAGTAGCTGTTCTATCAGCATGAATCAGTCTGGCCATTTGCTGACATCTCTCAGTAAAGTGTTTCTGCCCACTGAACTGCTGCTCATTGGTTTTTGCACCATTCTGTGTACAGGATAGAGACTGTTGTGTGTGAAAAGTCCAGCAGTTTCTGCAATACTGAAACCAGCCTAGCACCAACCACCATGCCACAATCACTGAGTCACATTTTCCCCATTCTGATGGTTGACGTGAACATTAACTGAAGCTGTTTTCCTGTTTCTGCATGATTTTATGCATTGCACTGATGCCACATGCTTGGCTGATTGGATAATTGCATGAATGAAAAGGTGTGCAGATTAGTGTGTACACTACATGGTGAGCATAATCCAATTAAGTCTGTTTCAGTTTCAAAACACAGAACATCTTACAGGGGTGAAAGCTCTTCAAGGCACTGTATATAGTTTACACAATAGTTTATACAATTGGGCTGTTCCTGTGTGCATTTTGACCATTCTATGGGGATAATCTATTGCTTATCTACTGATGATTTCATTAGAGATCCTGAGTTCTGTACTTATTACTGATGTACTTAGGAGGATTCAGACAAAGGACAAAGCATGCAAATGGTTTACAAAGTAAAATAACTAAAGACAATGACAAATTGGATGTTAAAAAAAGCTAATAAAAATTCATGCATAGCTTAAGAACCAGCTCCTGCTAGTCAGTAGAACTGTGTAATGAAATCAGTCACACAATGATTAAAATAAATGTGTTGTAATATCACTTAAATGATGATTATTTGGAAGTTAACTAAACTATTATAATGATTGTTGGCTTTGTCTTTGGGCAGTGTGCCAGTAAGGATTGGAAAGTTCCACGGGTAATGGCTCCCATCACTGAGCTACTACATTGTATAATACTGAGTGAAGTGCAAGAGAGGTTATATATAGTGTTAATATAAACACTTGAGAAAGATACACAGTATACGGAAAGAACATGACAGCATGTATGTCATACACATACATACATTCAAACCAAAGACACTTCAAAGGCCAGGCAAACGACTAACACTATAAATCAAAAGATTTTTTTTTAATGATGGGAAGAGAATGTTATCCAGCCACAGTTGACTGGTTCTACACATGATCTAAAGCGATGAAAATAATAAATGGAAATAAAAATCCTAACCCCTTAGAAAGATCCAGCAGTCCTAGCGCAGTTTTTTTTTTTTACCTTGTGATGTGCAGGCACTCTGCGCTCCTACCCCGCATTGATCTGTGTACCAAGATGACCTCACTGCAATTACCATTGAAATGGGTGACACATGAGGGGGTAAACAAACAAACAATGCAATAAACAAGCAAACACAAAGAGAGCACATGGGTATAATAGGACCTGGTGCAGACTGTAATTATCTTTTGAACCACAGTAATATGAACATGATAGGGGTGTACATTTTATGGCACACTGTTCAAACATACCATGCCCTGTAATTCTTCAACATGAAAATTAGGGCAAGGAAAATAGCTCAGGTTTCTCTGGACAAAATTAACTAACAGTATGTTAGCAGCCATGTAACCTGGTGAGTTTAGGTTGAATGTGGGCTTTAGTGAAAAAGAGTTTCTGCGTAATGTTGGATAAATATATTCAGAGTGAATTTAAATACAGGTCTTTGACAAAGGCAAGCTTTTATAGTATCAAACTGAGAATAAAAAGTGTCTCCTGCTGTTTCCGTCTTGATACAGGTGTAGCAAATAAAGAAACTTAGAAGAAGCACTGAAACTCACTGTAGCTGAAAGATGTTTAATATTCTGATAACATGTACACAGAAGATTAGCCCATAATACAGTGGTTCCCAGCACTAGTCCTCGAGTACTCCTGTGCTGCACTTTTAGCATTTTCTGTGCTCTTACACACCCATATCAACAGAGCAAAAGATGGTTAATTAGTTTGTTAATTGGATCAAATATTGGCTAGAATTGAGAGAAGTACTCCATGACCAAGACTGGAAAATACTACTGTATGGAAACAGTACTCATATGCACAAGCATGTCTTTACCTGTCATCCACAAATTCTCTCTCCTGTACATGACCATGCTCGTGGTAGCGGGTTGGTGAACGAGACCTGCTGCTATGCTGTGCCTCATCCAAACTCCTGTAGAGAAACAGACAGAGACAGGTTATTTGTTTACAAATGTTAGAACTTTTTTTTTTTTTTACAAGCCTGTATATTATAAGTATGTTTCTAGATAAGGATATGGATGATAGGGGGCATGTTCCTAGTAAACTCAAGGGACTACCCAATTGTTGCTACCAATATTTTTACTGATATACAAACAAAGGTTGGTCTTAGTCTCAGAAACTCATTGAATTGGATATCTTTTGTATGCTTTTCTTGCCACAACTTTTAGTATCTTGAAGGGTGGAATCTGTTTGGCTATCTGCACTTCCGTATGATAGATTCCAAAAAGGAAAACAAATTGTGACCAAATGAGCTTTTCAGAAAAAAAGATATAACCATTGGAAATAAATGTTTTCAGAATCCTATTTTTAAAAGTCAATAAAGAGTCCGGTGTAAACTACTTAATGATGAGTAAAGGAGATAATCTTGTGTCAGAAAAGGTCTGTGATTTGTCATCTTCCATGTCAGTCGTAATGACCTCTGTCTTTGAAGGTAAGCAGCTCTGGGCCACTTTAATTGACAAAATGTACCAGCTTCTGTAGCATTGTTCTGGCTTGCAACACAGCACATTGACGTGACATTGATGTCAAGCTAACTGTTTATGTCTTTTAAAAGGCACTCATTTAATTGACTTGGGAAAAAGCCCATTGCTCTGGCTCCATCTCCATCACTCACCAGATAAAAATATTAGAAGAGAGAGGGATGGAAGATGAAAAAGGTGGGGTAGCTGCAAAATCAGCAAAATATCATGGAACGTTTGGTGCATAATATCAAGCTGTGTATGTGTCGTACTTTAAATAGTTATACTGTCGTAAACTCAAACTCCAAAAATTGTACAATAAATTACCACTGCTCCTGTGATAAGGTAAAATTAGCTAGCAGTTTTCTCTTGCTAGTCTACAAGTATAGCAACTAACTAGCTAAACAGTACTATTATATAATATCTCCATTTCCCAAACTTAATGTGAGGATTTTGCCAGCAACATGCTTTCTGAAAAACTGCAAAATTCATATCAGGGGTTTTTCTATATGAATTTATAGAAACAGACAGTAGATAGAAAAAGAGGAACTGAAGAGGAGATCGGCGGAAATAACGGGAATTTGAGTTAGTTTGGGTGTGCAAGGGTTAGTATTTTAGAAACCTGGTAAGTCTCGGTATTTGATGTTTTTATAATTATGTAATTGCACATATTAGTATCTACAGAATATATTAAATAGTATTTTAATAGCAATGCATGTAAACTGGAAACTAGAAACACTTTAGTTCAACAGTGAACCAAACAGAAAAAAACACTATATGGCCAAAAGTATGTGGACACTTTTGTGTCTTTGAATGCTTTAGCCTTACAAATTCTTTTCAATGGAACTAAGAGGCCCAAACGTGTTCCAGCATGACAATGCCCAGTTGCAGTAAAATGTGAATGAAAAATGTAAAATTCTTGAATTTGAATTACTTGTGCACGTTAAATGCTCTGTCCTACCTCTGCATGGGGACATTTGCAGGCCGTGATCTTGCCCTGCTCTCTGATTCCCTGTGAGGCGATACAGAGCGAGAGCGATGATGTGTCGACCTCTGCTGCTCAGGAATCTCCAGTGTAGTCCGCTCCCTCTCCCTCTCTCTTTCCCTCTCCCTCTCTCTCCCTCGTTCCCTCTCCTTTTCTCTAGGTCGACTTTCTGAAGCTGTAAGCACCCAAAAACACATAAAACATGCACTATTGGAGAAAAAAAATTACTTTCCTTTTCAAATATTCAAGTACAAGTTCAAATATTCGTGCAAAAATATAGTAGATACCTGCTTCATTCTTTTCTCTAGTTTTCCAGCATCAACATTTGTTCATGAAACAGTGTGTAGCATAAATTCCAATATATATTTTTTTAGCTTTGTATTTATACATGTCTATTTTGTTCAGAAAGAAATGCGCTAGCTAACAACACAGACTCAGTGCTGAGCTATGAGCAATTACAAACTCAATATTCTTGGCTAAAGAAACACGACTATAAAATTTTACTTAACATTTGGACTATCTTCCTAATCACTACTTTTAGGACTCTTGCTCAAGGCCACAGACTTGAAACAATTTAATGCACTCAATTTAATGCCTGCTTTGTAGCTTTGCAAAGCTCACAGTCATAAAAGATGTGCTGGAGAACAAAACAGAAGGAAAGCAAGGTATCCAGACTAAAACTACACCACCATGCACAGTGAAAAGAGAGCACTGACGAGAGGAGCAGTCTTCCTCAATTCTTATTCACTCTTTTTGCTTTCATCTTTCTCTAGTGTCCTCATGAACACACTGTGCATTGTGGTTAAAGTTTACTCTACTTGGCTACAGAGAAAAGCACTGGAGACAAAACTACCCATGAAGACCCACAAAAAAATGCTCTAATGTTAAATGACAGTTGAGTGTGTATTTGCAGAAAAGAGGGATGAAATGTATGGGATGACATATCGTGTGTCAATCCTATGATATGGCCTGACATATCATGTCGCATTGTCTCCAGAAAAACAGCAGACGCTTTCAGAAGGAGAGGAAAGCCAGCTGCTGACTCGTTGCTTCTCTCATTCTATATTCTATTGCACAAATAACAGTATTAGTGTAGAGGTTACTGGCGCCATGCCCCCCCCACACACCCACCTGCAGCCACTACGCCAATACCATCATCATAATCTGATTCTGTGATGCGCTGAGAGCCTGTGCAGACATACACACACAAAAACACATATACAGATAGACATCACAGAGACAGACAAAATGATATATGTACAAGACAGATGGATAAAATAGAGAGATCTGTACATGAACACATGCACATGTGATAAGCGATTCTGATTTTGTTAAATGGAAAAAAAAATTACTAACAGATGAATATCAATTGCATATCTGTTTCCAACTTGTCACTTACACCAGAAACACAAAAGAGATTCATAAACGTATAAAGGCAAGTATATTCTCTGCATACAATTCTATTATAAACTAGTCAGCCAAATGATTGATGAACATAAGATTTTTCAAAATGATCATCTGGCTGAAGAGATCATAAAGTTAACACAAATGCAGTTTGTCTTAAAGGAGGATTTTGGCAGAAAAGTTTTAATATGTTATTTATCAGGTCATGTGAGATTCTTTAATGCAGTATTGTATTTCATCCTCTGCATTTTGGCAGAATTTATAGTTTTTTGTGTATACTTCTGTCAAAGTTTGGTAACTAAAATCTGAAGCATGCATTAGCAAAATTAAGTTAATACAAATACAATCACTAAAGAGTACTTCAGATTTCTAGCTTTCACTATCATTACTTGGCTTCTTTCTGCTTAGCAGAATGCCAATAGAAACAGCCCAACCACAAATTCCACCTGTAAGACATTTAATAAAGAGGGGTTTTAAACTGGTATTTTAATATCGATGCTTGAATATCTCACTCTGGTGACCACTATAAAACATAACAGTTTTAGCCATAGACACCATTTAAAAATGGGTAATATTTCAGTCTTTCACTGAATTGTAAAAGATAAAGTGTAAATGTTTTTGTAGGAACGTGATGATATGCTTCATACTCACGTTAATCAGAATCATTCTACTGATGAGAGTATGTAGTGTCTATATGTATGTAGTGTGACGTATGACACACTATACGAATGACACTTACTTTTGAACATGAGGTCAAATTCTGAGCACAATCACATTCCCCATTATGAAACCAGATTTTTTCTTTTTCTTTTTTCCCCTAAAACATTTGTTTTTCACTTGAATTTTGATGATTGCTAGATTATATCCATCCATTTTCTGTACTGTTTATCCTATCCCAGGGGACTCAGGGCACAATTCATGGGACACCCTGGACCGGGTTTCCTTGCTATATCGTATTAAAGGTGGAAAAAGATCTGACATGATTTATCGTATATTTTTTTACATCACAATAACCTAACAGGAGTTTTAACAGGGGTGTGTAGACTTTTATTACCTCATGGAAATTTGAAGCATATCCATTGAGGTTCACATGAATCCCATATTTCTTGTCTAAGTGATACTGTGTTTAAACGATTCATGAATAAAATAATTAGTATCCAGCATGATAAATTAAGCCTACTGTTGGTAAACCATCTGAGTCATGTTGAACATCTATAGTACTTCTGATGAGAACTGATAAAGCCGCATGGATGTGTAGCAAACGCTCTTTAAAAATACAACTCAAGTCCAATTGTCTTCATATACTTATACCACACATTCCCATATGCTAATAGTACAGTGTTAGAATTCTCGTCCTGCACTCACGCTGCAGCTTTTTAGTGGGTGTGTCACTGTGGTTGTGTCTTCGGGGAAGGTATGGTGATGGGTGGGGCAGTGGAATAGAGGACACATCATGAGTCTGCAGCTTGTACCAGTGAGGCTTATCATCCAGCAGAGCGGTCTCCAGTTCAGTCAGAATCTGCGATGGGGTGGAAAAAAAAGGAAGGGAATTTGATAAGGATAGTCACAGTAAGAGTGTGGATATGGATACACATGTTTTACTTGCCTCTCCCAAGAAACTGCTTTCCTTATCCTGAACTTTTGGTTGGTCCCACACTGTGATTTCCAGCATGTGTTCTCTGAAGTCCCGCCGGTGCACATGCGAGTACACAAACGTCTGGTTCCACTTGGGCTCCAAAGTCTTTTTGACTGTCTTCGTTCTTCGTTTGCTTTTATCACTGATAAACAAGAGCAAAAGACTCATACATAACAAAATCATAGACTGTTGTGGGGGAAAAAAATTTCATTGTTAATCATTGGTATAAAACCAGTGAGGTACATTGCAAATTAAGTTGGGCATAAGGCATTTTATGCCCAGAATTAATCACACCTGCTCTGAAATGGGCATATTGACACAACCCCTTTGGGCCAACATTGGACCAAAGTTACCACCTCATCACCCCTTCCTAAAACTATCCAATATCAAAACAGTTATTTTCTGGCTTTAAGCAAAACCTTACAATTCCTCACAACATGAGATTGTGAAAGGTGAATGTATGCTACTTATGTCACTTCAATATCATGAGGCTTTAAACAATTTTATTCACATGATGTGAATGCTACTAAATATGAATCAGTCAGTTGATTGTACACCACATTAAATACCACACTCGTTCTGTATAAACACTATGTCATGTAAAGCGCATACATGAGTAACACCAACTTTAAACAAAAGCACACTCTGTATCAGATTATCTGTGTCTATGGTCATGAAAATGCTGAAAATATTACTGCCCATGATCATATGAGCTTTTTTTTTCCCTTTTACAATATGATCCCAAAAATGGCATAATTAGTCAGGCTTATATGGTGTGGCCTGGGGAAACCCACTGGATGTCACTGCAGCTAAATTCTGACAGACAAAAATTATTAAAAATCCATCCATTGACCAAATCCATTAATCAAATAGATTTTTTTTCCTATGACATACTTAGCGCTTTGACACTGCAACTTTATCATGTTAGGTAAATAAGTACCCAGTTTAACAAACATGGCTGTAAAAATGGTCAGTCCAGAATGACGATGAGGCTCAGGTTTGTCAAATGTTGTGACTGACATTTACTTTACGAAATAACACTAGAGAGACTGACATAGACGACTTATAATCAAAGTGATTACTTGTTATCAATGTAAACATACAATCATTGATCAAGTGTGTCATATTTACTATTGTTATATTTTATTACATGTTAAATTAAATCAGTATATAGCAGCTCCTATAGTCAGATTTTAAAAAGCTATAATTTTACTTGTGCAAAGGAGAAACATGTTCCAGTTCAGGAAAGCTTGTAGTTTTCCAAGGCCACCACGCATAATCTGGGGTAAAATGCCTGTCTTAATTCTTGAGGATGAGTATTAGATATATAAGTCTGAGCACCTTCTATCAGGAAGGAAGTACATTTTGACGTAAGGGTTCCTGGGTCGTCCATCCAGTCTGGGGGGCAGGTCTTTGGCCTGTAGCACGTTCACGATCAACTGATGGCCAACTTTATCATACCACATTTTTACCTGCAAGAGACGCAAGCAAAGCTATTTACATACAGATAATTCGTTAAAAGGCAAACCTAAAACACTGAAGTATGATCATGTATTGGTAATGTATCCACCGAGAGCTGTCCAGGGAGCAGCTGAGGAGCATCTCTCAGACCACTGGGACTTGAAGGGGACATGACAGATATAGATGGTCGCTCCATTTTCTGAGATTCGAAGGAACTTGATCCTGCTGTAGAGACACAAAGACCACAAAGACGCCACTAAAATTATAACTGACATCGCTAACTCGAAGGTAGGGGAAAAGCAAATATTTCAGGCCAGAGTGTTTAAAACAACACTCACTAGATTCTAATGGAGGATGTGATGTTTCAGGTATTCTAGGTATATCACTGAAAAGAAAAAGAAAATACACTCATTAACAAGCACAGCACCCCCTCCACCCCCAACCCCACACTCACACACATAACTTTGAAGACCAAAGGCAGAGCTTAAAATAAATATTGTAGAATCTGCTGTTAAACACATGGACTAATCCAGTCTTTAAGAGTCTATGCTTTTAATGTGGAATCTAACTGAGATAAATAGGGAGAGATTCAGGAGATCAGATCATCTCATGGAGTTTGTTTTACTTACTGCTAAGATTTATACACCCTATCCAATTATTTGGAGAGAAATCAATGAATACATGGTTTTAAAGAGGTAGGAGTATGGTGTGAAGTACAATATCATGACTAATGATTGAAACTAAGTAGGATAGAAACATAAATTACTGCAGAAGTTCATAATGTTGAAGTAGGCTAGACTGAGCAAATCCTCATGAATAGATGAATCTAAAACAAATCCTCAGGTCATTTGTCACTGAAATAACACTTGTTTCTAAAAAGAAAATTTCATTAATAATACTAAGAAGACAATGGAGACTTACCCAATGGGCCTTGAAACGACTAATTTAACTTGGGGTTCCGTTTGTGACTCCAAGATAATATTGTAAACCTCCTTCGTGGTTAATCCAGGCAATGATTTACCATTCCACTGTAGCACCTCATCTCCTAAAGACAATAAAACACTATATTGTCAAATTAGAGAAGTATACAACAATCGTAAATGTGGACAATCCTGAAAGTTACTAATGATTAATAAATGTTCCTCAATCCCTCTCACTCATGACCTATGATTTCGCCTGACTCCACACAATAAACAATAATAATGGCTGGATAAGTAATTAATCACAGTGATTTTTTTTCTTTTGTAATGGTCCAAAAGGATCTCAGCTCTTGTTCGCCAGTAGCCAGTTATCATCAGCATCGCAAAAACAATCTTGGAAAATGTGCTCATGGAGTAATGCACTATTGGCAAGGTCTCTAACAGAGTGACCTCATATTAAAGTTCTTAAACATTTTTCAACTTTTAAAATGAGAATGACTCCAAATACCGGGAAAATGCATTCTGATAATGTAGCCTACTTGAGTGGCTGAATATTTGTGCAACATTTCAATTTTATTAATTTTTTTTGTGATAAATTTACAAAATGTTGTGAAAGCCTGCTTAGGTTTATTATCATGGAATATTACATTTAGATTGATGATTTAAAAGAAGCATTCCATTTTAGAGAAAAGCTCTGTGTGTAATAAACTAAGTTAAAATCTGAAAATCTGGTTTTCATCATCAAAACATGGAATTTTGGATCAAATTAGATCTTTCTAACTAAGACCCCTCTTTTTTTTTTCTTCAGGGGCAAAAACATGGTAGGAATCTCACACAAAGATGTTGATAATAGTACTGCAGAAATGTCTCCTTGTTGCTTATTTAATCATGTGATTAAACTGAAGATGACTTATCATATCTCCCATATTCATTTTAATGAGCTCTAGAGTATAACACAGTATTCACACACACTTATAGATGAACATGATTAATGCAGAGGTAATCTCACCTGCTCGTAAATGGCCCACCACATCTGCCAGGCTTCCTTTTTTAACTTTGGTGATGAAGGCCCCGAGTCTCCCTGTTTCTGTGATCTTCCCCCCTACCACCTACTCGCACCACAGCACACCACAACACAGCACACAGCAAAATATCACTTACTTGACTTGTGACCTACTACACTCTATATAATTGAATATAATAGAGTATACACTCACCATCACTTTATTAGGAACACATGTACACCTGCACATTCATGCAACGATCCAATTAGCCACCTGTTGAAGCTGACATGAAGTCTAAGGTAACCCAAATAACCTTTATTTACAACAGTGGTACGGCAAAATAACATCTCAGAATGCGCAACATATCAAACCTTGAAGCAGATGGGCTACATCAGCTAAATACCACATCATGTTCCATACCTGTTAGCCAAGAACAGGAATCTGGTGAATCAGTTTTGGTGAACCTGTGCCAACTGTAGCCTCAGATTCCTGCTCTTGGCTGACAGGAATAGAACCTAATGTAGTTGATGTAGCCCATCTGCTTCAAGGTTTGATATGTTGCGCATTCTGAGATGCTTTTCTATTCAGTATGGTTGCAAACAGTGGTCATATGAGTTAACGCAGCCATCCTGTCAGCTCAAATCAGTATAAGGCATTCTCCTCTGACCTCTCACATCAACAACGTGCTTCCACCTGCAGAACTGTGAATTACTGGTTCTTTCTTTCTTTCTTTCTTTCTTTTTAAAACCATTTTGTGTAAACTCTATGGAATTTTTCATCAGTTTCTGAAATCAGCCTGTCTGTCACCAACATCTATGCAATGGTCAAAGTCACTGAAATAACATTTTCTCCTCTTTCTGATGTTTGATGTGAACTTTAACTGAAGTTCTTGACCTGTATCTGCATGAATTTATGCACTGCACTTCTGCCACATGATTGCATGAATGTACAGGTATACAGGTATTCATAATAAAGTGGACACTAAGTGTATATTACACTAGAAGTAAACATTGGGTCACAACTGATTAGGACAACATTTCAAAATGTGTTGATTTGTCAAAGCATAAAGGTACATTTATCACTTAAAAACGGTCACGTTCACTGTTAATGTTTAATCACAGTGCTGGGATGAGTGTGCTGTTTGTGCTTTTGTGTTTATGTGTGTATTAACAATTGGAATTGGGAGCTGTGTGTGTCTCCTAACCTTTAGCCCCAGCAGTGCTCCAGCCTCTTTGGGCATGGCTGTGCGCTTGCTTAGGGTAATTCGGCCGATTAAATGATCACCTTCCTTGGAGGGCTGCCACGTAACCGGATGCTGAGAAGAACAAGGCAGTGATTTAATCCCTTCACAGAGGGAACTCTCACACAGACACTGCTTTACTGCACTTGGAACAATTAAAATCCATACATAAACTTACAGCTGTATGTTACGTAAAACTCAAACTTCACACTATATGCACACACACACACACACACACACAGAAAATCCTCAACATAAATTATCTAATTTGTGAATGCTGCATGATAAAAACTACATTCACCCAGACCAGATTCATATACTCAGTGCTTGAAATTAACTTTATATTTCACCAGCAATTTGGCTCGCTATTATCTAGTCAGGATTTTCCCTCACCAAAACATTTCTGCCCTGCATCTAACTCTAGAATATTTATTTCAATTAAAATCAGTTGACTTCGTTGCACTATTTTTAGATTTTGTGCCATCTATTACATAACCTTCTTACCCAGTCTGTTCACACAAGCTGTCGCCACATTTGAGTGAATAGAAATCACAATTTGTATCTATATATGGGATAAACTAGCATGAGAATGGTCAAGCTGATGTAGACTTTGTGAGAGAATCCCTGTCAGAATGATATAATAAACTCCAAAAAGACAGCATCACATATCAGGAACAGAGGTTTTATTGTGACAGAAAAATGGTGTCTAAACATGCAACATGTTCAAGCCATTGCAAAAACTATAAATCAGACTTTTAATAATAAATCTAAAGCCTTAGTCTTAGTGAGAAAATAACTATAAAGGGGTAGTTTAACCACTGAGTTCCAAATTGTACCCACTGATATACAGTATGTTCATCATTATAGAATGTTTTGTCCTGATTAAAATGATCATCTGCCATCACCTCTGTGAAATCAGTACCACCTGATTAGTCTCATGAGCTGGAAATACTTACATGCCACACAGTGGGATCCAGACGATAGCACTTCCAGTCCCCTGAAACACAGTGAAAGACAGGAAGGAGTCACTTGGAGCACAGAGAGCAACACAAACACACAGCTTTCCCCTGACTGGTGAGCCACAGCTTTATGCTAGCCAGGATACACACTCTCCAACCCTGAAGTTTACACTCGCAGCACTCTGTTTATTGAAGATTAGGACTCTAGAGTGGTATTCTCTGCCAAGCTGTCACCCTAAAACATGCCCCACTCTGTTCACCCTGGAGGACGACAGCGACTGGGGGGATTTAATGGAGCTTCTGTGCTGGTCAGCTTGTGTTTGAACAGTGCCTGAACAGTGCATTTAGTGTCTTGACAGTGGAAACTTGATGACATGCTTACATAGAGACATAGTGGCAGTCTCAGGTCTTTCCATGACGTTGGCTATGAATTTACTCTTGGCATGTTTTATGGAGGGGCACCATATGTGTGTTCCTCTGAACTGACCATTTTATGCTGAATTCTCAACACATGGGGCATCTTGGCTATGACATCAGTGCAGTAAGTTCATGGTTTAGCTATATCATGTTTGAAGAATTGTGCAAAACTATACAGGTCAGTCTTGAAATAAGTTTATTTGTTTATTTATTTATTTTGACAAAAGATAACTATCAAAACCAGTTCAATAGTTTCTCAGGGACACTTATGCTCTATGACAAACTGAAGAGCTTTTAAAAATATATTAATATTTTGGCAGTGTAGACATTTGTACAAATGCCATTCATATTTTCTTAAGCTCCTGTAAGACCATCAAGTATTTGTTGCTAACTCAGGCCTCACACCAGACTAAAAAAGGAACCAATACAGAAAAGGACATGGGTTTGTTTGAAATGTTTGACTAACCACTCACTGCTTTCATCCCAAAGGTCCTCCCAGCAAGGCTGCATAACTCTTTGAGTTAATAGCCAAGTTCAGTTGATGTGTATGACCCGAAAGGAAGAAAACGAGCTATGGAAAAATATATGGAATATGTGGCTTACTTACAAGTATGCCAGATGCTGGATTGTATACAGAACGTGTCTTTCTTTAAAGACTCCTCTTTTTCTAAACCAGATTTTTTATCAAACGTGCTGTCCTATAAAAGTTCCTCTAAAATAAAGGGTTTTTTGTTGTTGTTGTTTTTTTTTTTTTTACAAACTCACACTCACATTAAATGTTAATGCTATCAGCGGTGGATTTATAAACTCACAGACAATCCAGATGGAAAAAAAGTCAATAGCGACAATAATGACATTATAAATATGAGACCATTTCAGTGTAAAATATACACACTCTACAGGAACAGCCACTATTACATTCCTAGAAATATATATTCATATATTTTAATTAATAAAAGATTAGAAAAATACAAATTGTCACACAAGTAGTTGTTTAGCTTATTTTCACAGCTGATTCGCGTTATATTCCCATGATTGAGATGCCCTCTCAAGTGCAAGATCTGCCAGGAGGCAGCATCAGATTAAGATTTACAGCTAGTGCTTGAGTGTCCCAGTTACTAACTGCATTGTTTTAGAAAGGAAGGCAAAAACACTGATTTGATTCTAAAAAACGATGTTTACATGTATCTAGAATAAATCTATTTTTACTCACATTGGTATTAAAATACAATAGGCTGACTTCCTTTCCTTTCCTAATACTACTGTATTCTGAACCACTGCAGTTTCAGCTAGTACACATGCATAGCATATACTGAGTATAAATCTCCATAACCTTAACAAATGACAAACGACAAACATCTGCATTTTACATTTGGGTACTACTGATCACCAGTTCAAGTTATCTTATTATACTACTATGAGTCAAAACAAACATTATACATTAAGCACAAAATGTCATTCTCAAAAAGAACATTCAACATATTTCAGAAACAACATGTACAAATAAAACAAGAGAATATCAAATCAATACATATCAATCATCAGTCCAACTCAATCATCAGTCCAACTCTGCTCATATCCTCCTCAGACTTCTTACTTACTGTATTAATGAAATCTCTGAGTCTGATTAAGTCCTGCTACAATGATAACAATGAGTTGGTGTACTGTTCATTCTGTTTCTCTCTGTGTGTCTGCAGTTTACATTTCATCTCTGGCTTGTGTTGATATGCTGACCTTTTATGTCTGTGTGCAACCACTTTGTCTGGCAAGCAGCATGCTACCATGAGCACACCCTTCCCTGCCCTACATTCCTTATTAGTTTAGCTCATCTGTTAAATAAATTATTGACTGTACATTATACAATATCTGACAAAAGTGAGTACACCACTCACATTTTTGTAAATATTTGATTATATCTTTTCATGTGACAACACTGATGAAATGACTCTTTGCTACAATGTGAAGTTGTGAGTGTACAGCTTGTGTAACAGTGTAAATTTGCTGTCCCCTCAAAATAACTCAACACACAGCCATTAATTTCTAAACCGCTGGCAACAAAAGTGAGTACACCCCTCACTTTATAAAAAAAATGCCCATATTGGGCCCAATTAGCCATTTTCCCTCCCCGGTGTCATGTGATTTGTTCTTAGGTCTCAGGTGTAAATGGGGAGCAGGTGTGTTAAATTTGGTGTCATCGCTCTCCCTCTCCCTCATACTGGTCATTGGAAGTTCACCATAACACCTCATGGCAAAGAACTCTCTGAAGATCTGAAAACAAGAATTGTTGCTCTACATAAAGATGGCCTAGGCTATAAAAAGATTGCCAAGACCCTGACACTGAGCTGCAGCATGTTGGCCAAGACCATACAGCGGTTTAACAGGACAGGTTCCACTCAGAAC
>JAOUWY010000062.1:20631596-20643759 GCA_025728095.1 Prietella phreatophila | reverse complement strand
CCACACGATATGTCATGTATATCATATTAATGATAACACCTTTATAAACTGACATATATACTCAATGTCCACTCTATTAGGAACACCTGTACAATCTGCCAGTACAATGAGGTGACAGCAATGCAATGCAAAACATCATGCAGATACAGGCCAAGAGCTTCACTTAATGTTCACATCAAACATCATAATGAAGAAAAAGTGTGAGAGTTTCACACACAACAGAGTTTACTCAAAATGGTGTGAAATACAAAAACCATTGAGTGAGAGACAGTTCTGTGAGTGGAAACACACTGTTGATGAGAGAGATTAGAGGAAAATGGCCAGACTGTTCTGAGTTGGCAGGAAGTCTATAGTAACTCAAATAAACACTCTTTACAACCGTGCTGAACAGAAATGCATCTCAGAACACACAACACATCAATCCTTGAGGTGGATGAGCTACAACAGCAGAAGACCCCATTCGGTTTTATTCCTGTCATCCAAGAACCAGAATCTGACACTATCATGGGCATAGACTCAAACAAACTTGACAGTTGAAGATTAGAAAAAAAATATTTGCTGGTCTTTTCCCCCATATTCAACTGTCCAGTTTGGACAAGAGTCTATGCAGTTGTACAGGTGTTCCTAATAAAGTGGACTGTGATTGTATATGAAGAAACAAGCTTTTCAGGGATATATGATGTGTGATAAAATTGGACAGATCTTAAACCTTCATGAAAGTTGCAAAGTTTCAGATAATGCGAGTGGACAGGAACAGTGAAATAAGTGAGTTTTGTAATTTTATTACTATAGTTTAAGATAACAGGTGTTATAGTTAGCACAAAAAAAAACCCCTGAAAAATGATTGACGTGACCAAAATTGCATTTCCACCTGCAATGTCTTGCCTTTATAACACCTCCAGTCCTGTCAGACTTGTCAAACAGGTCACACACAAATGTGGCCTTGTAGGACCTTCTGCTGACATCCTGGAACATGGAAGTGTCAATGTTATATTTTGCTTGGACGTGAAACACAAACCTCAGAGTCTGGTCAACAACTGACCCTTGAGTTTAATGCTTTTAAGTTTTAAATTATATTTGTCCAGGTGTGCAACCTACTGACATTGTAAAATTAGGTGCTGCTATTTGTGGATTTATTCATTTATTTATTTTTGTCTGGGGAGCTTATTACACAAACAGCACAGATCAGCAACCTCTATAAAAGGATAATGTCTTTTACAATTATTTGCCCTGCCATGTACTATGTAAGTGCAGAGGCAGAAACAGGCAATCTCCAGTCAATGAAATATCCACAAAACCAGATGCAAACAAATAGGGAACAAATCAATACTAATCATTTCACAACGTTGCCCTCAGAGGAAATGAAACATCGTCCTGTGTTTTCCGATGTCATCAATATTCTGCCATAAAAATCCAACCCATCTGACTGACGTATGAGACGGATCTATGAAAAACAAAGGATTGAAATAGCAAGCGGAGGCAGATTCACCCAAGGGCGTGTAACTGGACTTAATTTTTTTTTTTAATATAGTGGCACAGAAACAGAAACACTAGCCTGAAGAAGAAAACAGATATTAGCAAGATGTCTGATAATCATTGGGATAATGAGAGATAAATTGTATTTACAGAGTATTATCTGCTGTGCTGAAGTGCATGGCAGAATTCTGATTAACTTATCCAGTTTTCCAGGACTGAAAAAGATGCACACACTTTAAAGCAAGACAGCAAAACAGAAACAGGCCATGTACTGCTGCAAAGACATTACGTTAACTAAGAGACAGTAGTATTTAGAGAAATACTCTTAATCATTTAGATCTTTTTTTAAAATTATTATTATTTCTTCATATAATTGTACACATAATAGCCTGTGTGGAAGTTGAAGACCAAAGTTATTAGAAACCTGCAGACTATTTGGCATGTATTTACTTTCAATATGAGAGACTGAGTTAGACATGAGCTTGGAGACAATATGTTTAAGAAAAGCATAACCTGTAAAAACAATAGGAACTTTTAAACACCAAGGGTGTATTTTAACAATGCATCAATTAAAGGCAATATGACAATGGACACTATCATAATGACAGCATAGGAGCTTTGGTAAAGAGTGCACTAGCTCAACATAAATGATATAACAGTAAAAAGTGTCTAACCACCTTATGTTCCTTCTTCGGCATTGCAGGTACAGCAAATAAGATGCAAGAAAGAAAAGGGGAAGATAGGGGAAAGGGTAAGAGCAAATGATGAATGTAAATGTAAATGAACATATTTTACATAGTATACAGTAGAAAACAACCTTGGCTAGCTAAAATAAATGCATTTGTTAGTGCACATATTAAAAGTAAACCACGCAAGTAATGTTTTTTTTCATCACAAGTAAATAATTAATTCAATGATTGTCATTTTGAGAGCTGATCACATAAATAAATTTGAAGGTATGTTGCCACCGATGGCACACTGCAAGAACATGCAATTTCACAACTGAGAATTTCACAATACGTTTTACAATAACCAATTCCCAATGGTAATGAAAGAAAGTTCACAGATGAATAAAGATGGGAATATTTGGTTGTACACAGTAAATCTCATTTCGAATTGAATATAAATAGTATTACAGAGTTGTACACATCACACATCATAATCTGTGCTGTCACTCCGTCTTTCGCACAAACATACAGTATACACAAGAAGACAAATAAAACACAAGGCCGTGCTGCTCTGTTGTTTTATGTTAGCTCTCTAAACATCTGTGTCTAACTGTTGTCCATTGCAACCTCCAATAATGGAGCTATTAAGCGCATTTAATTGCTGTTAGCTACTGTTTCCTACTATACAGTCCGTCACACTGAGTAGGTTCAGCTCTCTATGTTTAACCTTCAGGCATCCAGCGACTCCATTATCAAGCCAGCTACTCTCATTAATAGCACATGCCAGGACGACAAGAGAAACTGAGAATGCTCCATTCGGCAAAGCTAACCTTCAGGCTGCTCTCATCCATAAGCAGGATGCATGCTATCATCCCAGATCAACAATAAGGACTCCTGACTCTATATCATCCATAGACAAGGACAACTGAACAGCTGAAAATCACTGTACTAACACATTCTCAGTAAACTAACACTTATGCCATTATTCTTTACTTTATTTCAACAAGCTCTGAAAAACATATTTTAAAATGCATATTGACCATTTTGCCTATGATCTGTGGCTTTTATTAATTACATATAATGCTTCTTGAACTCCATCCCCTGTTACGGTAAATATATATCCTTCATTGGTGAGCTAATCCCATAGTTCAAAGCTATCTGTATTGTTGACTTCCAACACTGGGCTCATTATGGAAGCACACTAATTAAGGCTTTGGATTTGGGGACAGAAGCTTTAGGGAATAAAAAGGTAAGGAGGTAAATATCATGCTCTGGGAGGGAGCCACTGTTTCTGGGGTTTCCCTGCCAGTGGCACTGAGACCCCCTGTAGAGATGACGCGTCAGCCAGGGCCTCCCAGCAAGGGCATTCAGTGACCCCCTGGTGGCCAAGGCCCTGATCTCCTCTGACTAATTCCTAATTAACCTTTCTGCCTGGCTCACACTTCATCCCTGTCCTCTGCTTCAATGTCCTCACATCAGTAGGTAAGACACAAGTAGTGGATAAACCTTACACAGGTGTAAGCAGAGACAAGTGAGCAACAAGAGCACAGCTTCTATATACAGACAGAAATATGACATGCAGTTTGGAGATGAAAAATGTTGAACATGTGACAGATACAGAGATTCAAACAGCAGCTAGGAAAATGCTAAGAAAGTGGTTCAGCTCCATCCAGCAGAAGGGCCAGTAGAAACTGAGGACACTCACACTGTTGGAGCGCAGAGAGACCTTTCCTCCACAGCGGGCACAGAACTTGGTCTGGCAGTAGGAACAGAGGTTCCCACAGCCGTCGGCAAACTTTGTCTTATGGCAAATGCCACAGGTGGGTGCATCATCCTTGTGCTGGCCCTGCTGCCTCTGCTGAGGCTCCTGCGCTATCCGCCGCACCTGCTCCTTATAGCTAGTAAACTGCTGGTGCATACTGAGGAGAGGAGAGGAGAGGACAGGAGAGGAGAGGAGAGGACAGCAGAGTAGAGGAGAGGTGAGGAGCAGAGAGGAGAGGAAAGAAGACAGAGGAGCAGAGAGGAGTGGGGTAGAGAGGAGAGGAGCAGAGAGGAGCGGGGAGGAGAGGACAGGAGAGGAGCAGAGAGGAGCGTAGAGGAGAGGAGCAGAGAGGAGCAGGGTAGAGAGGAGAGGAATAGAGAGGAACAGAGAGGAGTGGGGAGGAGAGGAACAGAGAGGAGCGGAGAGCAGAGGAGAGGAGCAGAGAGGAGCGGAGAGGAGCGGAGTGGAGCAGAGAGAAGTGGGGAGGATAGGAGAGAAGCAGAGAGTAGAAATTAAATTAATTTAAAAGAAAAAAAAGAAAAAAAATTAAATGAAAGAAAAAGAGAGGAGACAAAATGAAACAAGAGGACAGGTGTGCAGGGAAGAGAGAAAGAGAAAGAAGTAAAGGAGATGAGGAGAGAGAAAATATATGAACAAAGAAAGAGAAAAGGAGGGCACAAAGACGAGAATAGAGAGTAAAAGTTTAGCAATTAGAAAAAAAAATATAAAATTTTCCAGAAAACTTGAGGATGCACATTTTTATAAACACGTAGCTCAACTTCAGTCCTACTGTAGTTTTAGAATCAATTCGTTATTATAAAATACTGCTGTACTGGATCTACACTTCAGCATTCATTCATTCATTCATTCATTATGCAAGTAGTTAAGCCAACCTTTCAGATTATTTTATTCCTGGGAAACAAATCTCTTACTATCTTGATCAAGAGAAGCGCAGAGTTAAATATGTTCCGGTCAAAGGGATGTGATCCAGTTGTCATGCTGAAAAAAAAAGAAAAGCTGCTAATGCTCATACATTAGTGCTGATGGAGCTGATGCACTGCCAGATTGGTGCTGAGGCAGAAGGAAATGTGAGATTTTAGGGGACAGGCCGATACAACAATCTCCAGTGAAAAATCAATAGAACATGGTGATGCCACTGAACCGTGTTCCTCACAGCGATGTTCCTTCCTCTTTACTCCACTATGTGTCTCTGTCTCTCACTCACACCCCCCAACCCACACAAACACACTCCAAAACCTCATATTTCTGAAGTTCACTGAAAGAACACACTACTCACCAAGATTGCAGCAATATTAACTTTTCTATCATTTAAATAATTGAAAATAATACTACAGTGTCAATTTAAATCAAACAAATCTCCAAAATCACTAAAACAATTTGAGCAATATTGACAATACTGGCAACCAATTCACAACTTTTACCAGCAATACAGCTCATCAGAGTTGAACTTTACTCACGCTTGATATGTCTTCATCACAGATTCCTCATTATCTTAAAAAATCCATAAGGAGTGTTTATTAAAGGTAATACAGGAACGTTTGGCAAGCCATGCAGCACTGCCCCAGAGAGAGGAAGAAAAATTATCATCA
Organism: Prietella phreatophila; assembly: GCA_025728095.1. NCBI lineage: Eukaryota > Metazoa > Chordata > Actinopteri > Siluriformes > Ictaluridae > Prietella > Prietella phreatophila. The sequence goes on along the minus strand of JAOUWY010000062.1, from coordinate 20,638,243 downwards.
ACTCCCCACCAGTCCACGCCTCCTTTAGACCTCACAATGATTTTCCTCCCCCTGTATGCCCCCGACCAACACTGCCTGCAGGTCAAAGGTCACGAAAAGGGCAACTATCAGTGACATAACCTGCTCACTGTCAGGTGCTGGTGAGGTGTTGAAAGACTAGGAACCATGCTGATATACTTAAAAATGAATGAGAGAGATACTTATTACCTGTACTTAACAAATAACATTAATGACTGAGCTGCTTAAAAAAGCACTAATGCTACCATACATTTTTGTACAATAACACATTATGGAAAGCAAACCGATAAGCATCACGTCTTCCACTAAAAAGGACACAGTAAAGCTCTCGGTACTCTCTACAGGAAACGATTTTCAGGAAATGAAGCCAGGCGCACCACAATTAAGTCTGCACAGACAACACAGGGTTTCCTAAATGAAAATGAAGGTTTTTGTGTGTACACACAATATCCATTTCCACATTACACTTAACTTCCTCTATATTCTGTCTTTCTCACACTCTTTATTCTCCTTCTGTCTCTATCTCTGTTTGAAACCCCCCCACCGCCCTCACCCCACCACACCCCCCCTTTAAACAAGAATAAAAATAACCCTTTTGTGAAATGCAAATCAGGCTCAGTGTCTACAAGACTTGGCAAGCAAATCGCACAGGAATACTGCATTAGCATAGAACTTGGCGTAATTAAGGTATGCAGAAGGCCTAATTAGTGTGGCAAAGAGGAGGAACGTGAAGGAGAGTTGGCCTGGAGATGAGCGACACAAGACGGATATTTCCTCTCAATGACTTAACCACAGATTTCTGAAGTGACTAAAGCTCAAGCAACTAAACAAATTATTTAACATTAAAGGACATTCTGATGAAGTTAGTTTTAATATTTATACATTTAAAAAATATTTTTGGCAACATAAAAATGAATAGTTATGGACATTCTGTGAAATAGTGTATGTGAAAAATACACTATTTGACCAAATGTATGTGGACACTTGCAAATCACATCTAGTTTTGATCTTCCCCAAACTGTTTTCATAATATTGTAAAGAATGTCTTTACATGTAATGCTGTATCAATACAATTTCCCTTCACTGGAACTAAAAGGCCAAAACCGGCTGTTGCATGACAATGCCCCGTGCACAAAAGCACGGTTGGTGTGGAAGAGCTTGAGTGGCTTGCACAGAGCCCTGACCTCGACCCCACTGAACATCTTTGAGATGAACTGGAATGATGACTGCATCCCAGAGCTGATCACCCGACATCAGTGCCTGACCTCAGTAATTCTCTTATGGCTGAATGATCACAAATCTCCACAACTACATGTCAAAATCTAGAGGGAAGACTTCCCAGAAGGGTTATTATAACAGCAAAGGAGGAACTAAATCTGGAATGGGATGTTCCACAAGCACATATGGGTCTGATGATCTGGTGTCCACAAACCTTTGGCCATATAATGTATGTAATGAGTCTTTTTTTTTTTTACTCCAAATGCTTCTTTTAAAAATAGTAATATGAAAAAATATTACAACTGTAATTCCACTTGTACAAACACAAAGGTGCTTAGTAGAAATAGAATAACATTAAAATGTTTAAACATCTTGCTTATGTTTCTGTAAAGCTGCTTTCTGACAATGGCCAGTGTTAAACGTCCTGTAAAAATAAATATAAGTGGAGGCCAACTGTCACAATACACTTTCATTTTCACTTTGTATTTGCACATTAAAATAAAGTAATAACTATGCACATACACAGTAATAACACAAACAGATGTTTGTTTTTATTTGATTATTTCTTTATGTTTGTATCGTTCATAGGAAATGTTTTGATACATAGGTTTATCCACATTTGTTTTATATGCACATGAATGTTAATGGTAAGCTATGTTCAGTTTAAATATTGAATAATTATTATCAAAACTCTACATCTGTTTATTAAAGTCTGATTATTGGTGAGTGGGGTGTAAAGTTGTATAGTTGCACACAAGGCCATCTATGTGTACTTAGTTTAACTATGCACTTATTTTGTAATTTAAAAAACAAAACAAATAAAACTGTTGTGTATAGATAGTGTTACTTAGCCAATGCTATTAAGGAAATTGAATGAAAATGTAGTTGTTTGCTTGTTTTTTTTGTTTGTTTGTTTTTGTGTGAAAAATTTTGAGTGAAAGCATTTTAAGCAAGTTTAGCTTTCTTAGTCTCAGACATACGGTACAAAAAGGTAAGATTCCAGTCATGTCTTGGATGATCCACTAGATATAAGACAGATGGGTAATTGGTTTTTTTTTTTGGCCCAACTGCCCCTTTAAGCAGGTGTCTGCCAGCACGGATGCAAATTCATATGGAGGCTGGAGCATAAAATATAACCTACATGGCATACACAGCGCTCTCAGAGAAGCGGGCTTAGTTTTGACCTACATGCAGGAACATACATCACACTCCCTCTGTTCCCAACACAGGTGTAAATTCACCCTTTCTGTTCTACATCTGTTGAGAATATGAGAACAGCGGCTAGATTATAAGATCCTATGATGGAGTCTGTGAGGCTTAACATAAATTCAACATGATTCACATTTGATGCTGGGATAATGTTTTGTAGGTTATGCTGGAGCCATTACTCTATTCCACCAGCCCTTCTTATATCCAGACACAGAGTACAGCAAGCCATTTCATAAAGCCACTTTCTGCTCAATGATATCCACTTCATGCTTTGGCAGTCAACTAATGATAAAGTCTTGCCCTGCTTGCAGGAGGTTGACCTATATAACTAAGTGCTCCTCTGGGGTGAATACTTCATTGGCTCACAGAAAAGAAACAGGTCTGAACTACAGCAAGCCCAGGCTCATCCAACACTGTCTAACAAATCCACTGGGCCAGACAAATCTAAGTGCTCAAGTGCTCTTCCTCCTGCAGTGTTCAGGTCTCCTAGCAATATTGAGAATATGAACAGAAAGGATTTCTTTGATCATTTTATTGCTAAATAAGAGATTTATCATGTTATCTCTCTTTTGTTTACCCCAAAATAGAAATAAAACTTTAGACTGTATGTAATCAAATATGAACAAATCCATCTAAGTGTTCCCAGGCACTACTTGCCACTTTCTTAACTGAAACTCATTCACAAGACTATTCAACTAAAATTACTAAAGGTCCAGTTCCATAAAATTATTTGATTACCGGTAGTTCCAGATAATAGAAAACAGTTAAATTTTTAAAGCAATAATTATTAGTTTACAAAGTCGTAGTTACCATGGTTGGGTGTAACACATTACAAAGGAACGTGTTACTGTATTCTAATATTTTTTTCTGAAAACGCAGTAATGTAACGCATTACATTTTAAATTTATATCATTTGGCTACAGTTACTGATGTCAATAAAATTACGTTACTTGCGTTACAAATTTATTGTTAAGAAAACAATATTAAGTGAAATGCATTTTTAAAATAAATCACATTTTGTGTGGCTGCCAGGGGCATAATCTGGCCTGGGGCTGTAGCGAAGATTTTTTCTTTAGCCCCGAATAATTAAACTTTTTTGTAGCATATTTTTGTAGGTTTGAAGGTAAAAACAACACTCTCCTACAAATAATATTAAACTCTTTAAATTCATTGGCTAGTTTAGACAAGGAAAGAATGTTAAACTAAAATAAAGATATAACTAGCCACAGATTCTTAAATCTAGATGAAGTGGGGGGAAAAGGAAATTGTTTCTCTCAGTGGGGCCAAATTTCTTAACTCAAACAGTTATTTGGAAATTGATGTCTCAACGCATGTGGAAATTCATCAAATAATTATGCCAAATGTGTCAAGAAAGCTTCAGGGAAAACTTCCAAACTCTGGCAATTTAGAAATTAAGCTTTTTGCCAGGAGAGGTAGCCAAATACTTAACTGAGCTCTAAAGTTGAGCATTTTACAATAATAATAATAATAATAATAATAGAATGCGAGTTGCTGTTGTTGTTATTGTTGTTGTTAAATTTGACATTTCATGCTTCCCTTGGAATAAGTAAGCATAACAATGAGCTTAAAAGAAAAGGCATTTCAGTGAACCCGAGCAAGAAATGAGCATCAGACACATTGCTGTCTGAGAAGGAAGACCTCTAAAAACCTACTATTCCTCCAAAAGCAACAAACCTGAGGTACAGTAACTAATGATAAAACTACATTTGTTTTATCCAGCAGTCTACAATAGCAAGATAGTTTTCATAAGGTACGCTCAACATTAAAACATCCTGACCTGAATGAGAAATATTACTTTTAAAAATTATAAATAAAGAACTAAAGCTAATAAAAAAAAGCCTATACATCCAAAACATAGACTCACACTCATTAGTGAGTTAAAGAAGCCCTCTGCTATTGCGCTACGGCCAGCAGAGGGCACTGTGACCCGGCTCCGAACGAGTCACGTGACTGTTTTTGTTTACTCGCTTCCGGATTGAGCTGTTTAAGTGACTTTATTTGCTCCAGGTGTCCATGCTTTGTGTTGATTGTGTTCTCTATTTAAATACCTGGGTGACTGAGCACTTCGCTCAGTATTATATTGTGTCCATAGTTGATATTAGTTGATGTGTTTGTAGCGGTTGTGTCGTTTGTATCCATGCCTTAAAGGATATTGTTCTATGCCACGTTTCTCATTTCCCGGTGAAGACCGCGTTTACTTTGTGTTTGAGTTTCATGATTAATAAAGACCTTGACCTGCACCTGCATCCGCCTCCAGTCTACGTGTTGTAACACCTGCCCACCTTTCACTTAGTTTGCACTTAATACTTTCTGGTTTCTATCAGTTTTCTAGAGCATCCAGGCAGTACAAGCAGCCCAAGGACTGCCCTCAACTGATGTTCTTTATTTTGTTCAGCTTGGTTCACTTTGCCAGTGTATTACTTCTGCTCCCTCAGACCAGGCAATCAAGCATGAGAGTGAGTGGATGTATCGTGTGGTTCCATATGGCACCAGCAGCACATAGATGAACTGGTTTGACTGTGTCTCTCCTCCACCAGAACTCCCCCACTGAGGGTAACATTCACTGCCCAACCCCCCACTAAGCCCACACATCAACCAATGCCAATTCTCAGCTCTATTTCTGTTATTTATAATGTATAATTGTAATCTATTATTCTAAAAATGTTCTCTGTTTAATGGAAATCACATTATGCTTGTTCTGTTTAAGATCTTCTGGGTCATTGTCCTGCTTTTTTGCTTTATGCTTTGCTTTCACTGTCTCTTTTAAGAGTCATAAATCATGATCTTTTATATCAGTGCTATTCACCCATAGCCATTTCAGAAGCCAAGAAATAAAAGGAGGAAAAAGTTATGTAACACATAACCCACTGTCAATCATAATTTATAAAAGTAGGCACATAACCTATAGATACATAACAATAACTGCTCACAGATGATTATCACAGTCTATACAAATAGGAAACAGGCCTTAACTGATTATCACAAAGTGAATAAATGTGAAAGGCTACAAAAAGCCATCTGCTGATCATCCAAGTCAAACTACAGTTCATTTTACAGCCTAGAGCTGTAGAGAGAGTTCAGTTCTTATCACTTTGTGGGATATCGAGTTATGTGAGGAACTTGTTATGGAAATCCACATATAAGAATTATAAGAGACAGAACTCAGGCAAAACACATATTTTTTTATTAGCAAGATTCTCGAAAGAACCGATAAGCACCCTGTGACATGTCAAAAGGACTTTACACTGCCTCAGACTCAATCATATGCCTTGTTACAAAAACAGGATCTCACACGTGGAAAAACAGGGTTTAAAAAAGTGCTTACATGTCCAAACGATAGATAAGTGAAAATAAGTCTGAGTGACTCTGTTTTCAAACAGTATCATACGTAGAAGACAGGAACAGAACAGCACTCATGTTTCTTGAGTCAAACAATTAATTAAGAATGTACTAATGAACTTCTGTATTGTCAGGTGTCGCGACGGACTGACGCTCAATGCGCAAGGCAGGCAAAACGCTCCTTCCCCGACTGCTGCACAGGCACGAAGCACACAGCCTCGCGCCGAACCCAATACTAACCGGAAGGTCCGTCATGGTGGGGCGGAACCGCCAGCTCCACATTATCCGGTGATTGGAGAGTCAGTCGGGAGAATCCCACCACGCCGACACCGGAAGAAGGCTATAAAAGGACGCCCTTCCGCCCATGCGAGGATGAGTACCAACTCACCGACACTGTGCACGTTCGTGAAGTTAATACAAGGTATTCCATCCGCCGACGTGGATCCCAGGTTATTACTAACCTCTCTTTCTCTCTCTCTCTCTCTCTCTCATTCTCTCCTTTCGAACGATTCAATCAGACACTCAAGCAGATGTTACGCCGGGTGGTAGACGAGGAGGGGAGGAATTGGGACCTCCTCCTCCCCTATGTACTCTTTGCCATCCTTGAGTGCCCCCAAGCATCCACCGGCTTCACCCCCTTCGAGCTCCTTTTTGGATGACGGCCCCGGGGACTGTTGGATTTGGCCCACGAGGCCTGGGAGGAACAGCCGTCCCCATTCCACTCAGTCATCGAATACGTGCAGGAGATGCAAGCGATGATTGACCGATAGTACGGGAACACATGCGCCAAAGAAGAACAACGGAAGGTATACAACCGCCCGGCGCAGCCCCGAGAATTCCAC
>JAOUWY010000062.1:20598924-20616424 GCA_025728095.1 Prietella phreatophila | reverse complement strand
TCCGTGGTCTGATCTTCGACAGAAAGCATCTGACTCACTCAGGATCTAAACACCAAATGGCAAGAAAAACATCTACATGGTCAGTGAAATCTGTATTCAATATGACTCATAACCGGATAATCAGCTCAGGTCTCTGTCCTTTCCACCTGTATTGTGGCTGCATTATTGACACTAAAACTGGTGGTGAGTTTCACAAATATACAAGTAAATATCGCTCATTGATGTAGCTCTGGTTGTTGGTTAGTGAAATTTGATATGACCACATACAGGGACTCCATGTGGATGCAATTTGTCCTCTAATCCTTACAGAGAGACACTTACAGAGAGACAGAATGATGTTGATGGTCTTTATCTGTACTATGCTGCAGCTCTCTCAATCTGGTGAACAGGAAACCAAGGCAATTCTGACACACATAAATATTTTAAAGTGGCATAAATATTACTCTCATGGGCTTCTATAGCACAGCTGCAGGAACATGTAATCATTGTGTGTGTGTGTGTGTGTGTGTGTTTGTAGGACAGAAGAATGTAAATGTGACAGTCTTCTTAATCACAGCACAGACCCCGTGTCCACAAGATTATAGCAGGACATAGACTTGAAAAACAAAGGTGGGAAGGTTATGTGTACACAAACTGAATCACTTTGAGTGATGAATAATATTTGAACAAGATCTTGAGAGGAATTCCAGCAGGCATGATGCATAAGAGCACTGACACTCCATAAGCAGCTATCCTTGCTGGCACAAGTTGGCAAATTAAGATGGCACCCACATCTCAAAATTTCACAGCTTAGCTAGATTTCTTCCAACTGGTACAATATAAACTGTAGATATACAGAGATCTCGTATACGGTCCAGAACAGCTTACCCAGATTATGCCACTGAAATCAAGCATGCACTTGGAAATAATTATAAGCAAGCCTTTTGCTGAAATTCCTACAGTGAAAATCAGATGATCAAACCAAAAGAATATCTTCACATCAATAAACTTCTTGAACAAGAGCAAACATAGCAGAGGAGAGATCACTGCCCCTATGTAACTGAGAACCATAACCAGCTTTTTATAAGTGCATCAAACATCTTCAGACTGAACGCTTTATTTACCAGTAAAATACGTCTGGGTGAAGTTGTGTTTACCTGATGTCATTCTGCTGTGGAGGTTTCTTGTTCCCAACCAGGTTCACTGTTTTTGCTTGTATGGGCTTCTCCTCTCTGAAAAATAGGACAGTGTGTACATACAGTCACAATAAACCTGTCCAATTTATTGGAAATCATGTTTGGACATGTTTATTATTATTGCCATTAAATCTCGCTCAAACATTAACCCTTCTTCAGAGTTCTTTGGACAGATCTTACCTGACTAAACAATTCAATATTGTTTCCAAGCATTTACATAAACCACACTATTATTATTATTACTACTACTACTACAACAGACCTGCAACTTTATTCCAAAAAATTTATTATAGTAGCATTTTTAGAAAAGTGCTGTGCTCCAACAAAACTACCAGATAGGTATTCATTCATACATTTGCAAATCTTTGGAGTAGTGCCTCTAGAAATAGAGAGGAGCACTGAATGAGAACGTGCCATTTGGGTTGTCATTTATGGGACATGGATATAAATGTCTCAAAAAAGCAACCTCCTTCCCTTCCTCCATCATGTTACATTAACACAAATAAAGAATGTCGACCGATTCCTTGTTGTCCTGTGTAAAGTCGGTGATATTAAGTATGCATATCTGAATAAAGGGCACTGGAGTAGCGCCACTGTTTTGCTAGTACTGCTAAGAGGAGCAGGACAATTAATGGGTTAAAAACAGACCGACCGTCACGATGACGAGGCACGGGGAGTTTAGTCGTGACAAAACGAGGAGACCTAAATCTTTCACACCTTTCAGCTGTTTCATCACGTCTGGACATAATAATGTTGATTCGTTTAAAAAAAGAAAAGAATACGGAAGTCCTTCCCAACACCCGCTTTAACCACCCTTGGCTCTGTTCATTCATGTCCTGTAAAGGGTCTGCGATGTGAAAAGAACACACAGATGAACTCAAAAGCTGTACTTTGCAGTGTCTGTACCTCCGATCACTCCATTCTTACTTAAGAATTGAAACCTCCTATTTAGCCAAGTGAAGCCTATCTCAGAGCACGAGATCAGAAGTATAAATGTTGCAATCTGTTACAGACGCAAGTATCCGAAACTGTGTGAGGCTGAGATTGTTGTAAGCTGAGGGTGCGGTAATATCACTTCACTGAGAGGCGAGTTATACATCTTTTTTTTCCTTTTTTTTGCCACAACCAGTGGTAATGTTTTGGTCTCAACCGGCATTGAACCGTCGCACATGTAACCACATTCACAAGGAGCCAAAAGAGTCCGAGCTCCATACCTGTATGTTATCCACAAGCATAAGGCAGTATGGTGAAAACACGTCAATGAGACAGATGATCGAGCCTTATGTCGTGATTATGAGTATTGCTCGGATGTTACAGCTACTGAAACCAAGAGCAGGGAGTACTGTGAGCTTCCAGGCTTCCTTACACACACAGACACACAGAGGGGGCTATGCTTAAAGCGGGACGATAAAGCAAACAGCGGTTCTCCTCAGGCGCGCGCGACGCGCACTTCCACCCACACACACGGTGCAGCGCAGGTGCATGTGCCTTTATCGGGTGTGTATGGCAAATGATAAACACAGGAATGAATCGGTCCTTCCTTGTTCTAAACATATGAGAGCTATGTTTCTCTCTGCAATGGATGAGAACAAATAATCACGCTGTCTTACTTGAGTATGGCCTGCTGCTCCTTGGCCTCCTCCTCCCGTTGCCGAACCATCACAGCCATGATAATCTTCCTCTCCTCCTCTGTTAGGTGGCTGATGTCCGGCAGCTCGGGCATTTAGGGCGGCGCAGTGGGGGGGCGAGTGCCGCCTCGGGGCCCCACCGAGGCCGACATGTTTTCCCCGTTCCTTGGCGGACTCGTGTTTCCGTTGCGAAAGCTGCTAAAGCCCGCGAATCACGACATGGTCCACGGGTGCATCGGCGGATCACGCAAGCGTTGCAACCCTTTCATGGTGGCGGAGCGGCCGCCGTTGGTGCTACCCTTCCTAAAATAGTTTGTTCTCTCCTCTCGGTCTCCCGCCACCCTCTGCCTACCCTCCCGCCACCCTCTGCCTTTACCCCCTCTATCCCCTCTTTCCAATTATCGGTAGCCCATGCCTCCTCCGGAGGATGCTACTTGATAACAGGATCGTTGTCTTTATTGTCCGGCTCGTGATGATGCTGACAGTGAGGCGTCGAATCCGCGCGGCTCTCTCGGTTGGCTGAGGCGCCGATGCCGCCGCTGTCAGGGAAACGGAACAGTCAATGGGACCGCAGCCCCTCGGGCGCGCGCATCCTCCGCACGGAGACGCGCGCACACTCATTTGAGAATGGAGCTCGCCGCGCGCGCGCCGCCTCTCTACTCCGGTCTCCAATCAGAGAGCGCCAATGACGCGCCTCCTATCCGCCAGCCTCCGCTCCTCTCAGCCCGCGTGCACGAGAGCTGCACCGGCTTATAAGTAGCGCCAAGCGTCATCCGTGAACGTACAGACTCTCGCGTGGACAAATTCACACCGACAAAAGAAAAGCTTTGGTGTCTCACATTACTGAGAACAGCATACTGGACATTTTACCTCTGCTGAACAAGGTAGATGACAGTGGTACATTTATTCACTTTTGTGACATTTGTGTTTAAAAGAATACAGAGATGAATGTCATTTAGATCTGAAAATAGTAACAAAAAGTATCCTAATCAATAAATCTTTGCTGAAAGAAGAGGTGAATATACCTTTCAGGACCGCGCGTAAAGACAGGTCTATAAATAAATGTCTAGCCTTCTGAATAAATTAACATTCATTTCATTAGAAAGATACAGACATCTTCCGAAAAGTTGAATTGCTTCAATTTTTCATGATAAAGTTCCAAATAAAAACGTTCATGCATAAATTAACATGCACTTTATTTATCTCACTGCGTGTTCCAAACACTCAAATAACTATTATTATTATTATTATTATTAATAATATTACTATTATTATTATTTTAAAAAGAGAAAAAAAAACAGTTTTCCTTATACACAGTGCACAGGGGAACCCCGCAATACAATCTACACGTTTCTCACAGATCATTTCCTTCACTGTAAAGTCGTGACAAGGTGCATGTTATCCTGAAGAGTAGGGTGCAGTCGCAGATTCATTCAAAACAACATTTGGCACTATTACGGTTTGTCTTGTTAGAATGTGCACTTCTTCAAAAGATGAATGATAAGTATTAAATGCAAAAATCCGAATTACTATAAATATCGATACTTTTCGCCTAAATTTGAAACCCATACACTTTTAATTTGTCGACGTGCGCTGGTTATGATGTGACGCAGCCTCTGGCTATTGGTCAATATCGGATAAACACGTTCTGCGGTATAGAGGTAGGATAATAACTCGTTTTGCTTTAATGTCATATCTGACCTTATTGTATAGGATTGATGTGGTCACTGTGTCACGTGAGGGTGTTTTATAATGTACTGACCATTTTGCTGAGCGCGTGTTACACAGCTGTGCATGCAGCCTAATAACCGGTGCTGTCAGTTGACAATCCGTGGGCGTGTGAAAGAACTTAATCCTATTGTCATGTTTTAGTCCAACCGGTTAAATCGTGCTCAGGATCAGGAAATAGTTCCGTTAAAGGAAATAATTGTGAGTCACTGCTGAAAATGAGCTCTTCTATTGCATTTTCTTCTTTATAAGACAGCCCAATATAACTGATGTTTTCACTAGGTAATGCTGCATGAAGAAAAAAAATAAATTATTGAAACTGGAGCTGTACCGATGTATCACCAATAATCGGTATCGGCCGATAAAGGCAATTTTTCCGACAATCGGCCATCAGCCTATAGTTTAGAAACATCCAATGATCAGGGTTGATTATATCCTGTCAATCAAAAGAGAGCCGGGAAAACACAACGATTTCGTGCTGTGTGTAAAGATGATGTTTGTTGTGTGGAATGATGACAAGGTTTGTATCGTATCAGCCGATATCACTGAATAAGCGGTTATTGGTATCAGCTGAGAAATTTAGTATCGGTGCATCTCAAATTAAAGCTCCTTGTCCTCAGCAAGTTTTCACATTGAGGAAGTGACTGAAATGCTGTGACATTTTGATACACATTGTTAAATCTTCCTGTTAGAAAAACAGTAAAGAACTGGCAGCATGCTTGCCAATAAGTTATTGTAAAATGACCCGTGTCTTGCTGTTGCTGAAATGTACAGTTGTATACTGTTTTTGCAAATACAGCTTAAAGCTGTTATCTTATACATTTACAGTAAAACGCTGACAAAAGAATTAGCAGTTAATTAATTTTTATTTGCACTTTTTCACAAGCGGTATATTTGCAGAATTTTCATTTTTCTGTTCTGAAATTACAGTGATAGTGGAAAACATTACAACCTACTGTAACCCTATCCTCTCTTTTTGTCACGTTAACCTTATGAAGAATTTTTGGCTCCGACGTTACAGAGCTAGCTAAGTTCCGTTAGCCATTGACTGTGGAAAAGTTAATGATCACTTGGTGAGTTACTGTTTTCCCATGAATACATTTTTGAAAGCTCCCTGCCTAAATATTACAAGCTCAGCCAGGTATTTTCAGCAACATTTACACTATTTAGTGATGAACGTTAACTTACGTTAATTTGGTTTCCTCACCTCAGGGCCCCGACTCCACTGTCACAATCAAAATGTCAGATCAACCAACATTCACTTTGGGCCGAGTTTAAAATTGGATGATGACGTCGACAGCACAGTTGGCACAGTCTTAAAAAAAACAACCCACATTTATTGGATAACATAGGACAACATGTTAAATTGTACTAACACAACCCTCAGTTGCTCAGATGTATGAATGAGGTAAATGTAAGTCCCTCTGGATAAGGGCATCTGCAAAATACCATAAATGTAATGTAAATAATTGAAATTTTTAAAAATAGGATGGCTGATATGTTAATGTTTAAACCTTGGCCAACGGATTAATTTTGAATTGTATTTTTATTTTTTTTTAACTGGATTAACTCCACTGCAGAATTAATCTATGGACTCCCATATTGACAAGGGCAAGCAGAATGAACATAAATTGCCTAGCTAAGCTAGTCACACATTGTTCTTGTTAGTGCTCAGATCGTAATGATAAGCTATTAGCTGACCCACAGAGCAAATGTACATGGTATTGATTTGACATTACTGAAATCTGTTCACACAAATGACAGATGTGGGTCACTTACTGACACAAATATGACCTGTCCTGATTTTCAAACCTATAAGTATTATATATTTTCTTAACTGGACACTCCAATGATCATACCCATTCACTTAATAAATTTAAAAAAAAAACACAGTTGATAGTGTCAAAGTGGATAGTAAATGAAATTTTAAAAAGTTCATATGGTATAAAGTATTGGGAGAGAAAGTAAGTATTTTATTGATTTAATGGAGTAACTGGAGATCTAAATGTTTCACTCATAAATTTAATTATAAGAATTTTTCCAAAGTAAAGGTTAAAAATGTACCAGAATATCCTTCAATGAGCATCTTATGTTCACTGCTAAACTGCAGGCAGCTTGTTTGCAGAATATTTCTTAATTCATCAGAACTGTACTTATCATTTATGTTGCTGGTGATTTATAGCAAGTTGAACAAAATCCGCTACACATGCTGTCTTTTAAAACATTAATATTTGTTGGTGCAATATTTGTTGGTGCCATTCCATTTCATTACATTGGCAGGAAGTCGGCCAGAACTGAACCATCATTCATTTGCTATCTTTTGTGTCCTGCAAAAGCAACTCTGCTATACTGTGAATTAACAACACTGGTCACCCTATCTGACATATACCACTTTTTAATTCCTGTAAAAGAATCTGCTCCTTTTTTCTGCTTTTACATAGTAATACGCAGCAAAGCAAACCAGCTCCTTTTCTGAAGAAATATTTTGGCTTACAGACTTTAAACTGTGCTGTCTTTTCTGTCCTAGTATTTCAGTTCCAGACCAGAGTTCCACCAGGGATAAACTCCTTGGGTAAAGTTCCTCAGTGGACAGATCGCTAATGTCAAATATCTATTGACTGGTAGAGTGCAGTCTGACTGCACAAATATTTTTAAAATAATTTTTTAATGAACACAATAATTAAGCAGGTGTTTAGTTTTTGCTGTTAATTGAATTGTGAGCAGCCTGGCTGCCTGTAAAGGCTGAGTATTCTTTGCTTATGGCAGCACTGAAGTACCAAAGTAAGTCAGAATTAAATAGTTCAAGATTATTTATTTAAAATACTATACTCAAGGTTTATCGCTCATCAGAAGCAGTCTATGTATAAGAGAATATATAGTAATGCATAATCATCTATAAACAAACCTCCATCCCAAATGAAATACTAAATAAAGCTTTGATTAAATTATTTGATTGTTATAGTGTGTGGTATATTTCTACCTCTGACAGATTTTGAGGATTCCAATGTTGCCTGTTGTGGTAGTCCATGGTGGTGCAGGTTATGTTAACAGTGACCGATTTGAGGCCTCTACTGCCGGTGTGCGGGAAGCAGCAAGGAAGGGATATGCCATTCTGAAATCTGGAGGGAGTGCCCTGGATGCTGTGGTAGAAACCGTTGTCACCCTGGAAAATAACCCAACATTTAATGCAGGTAGCACTGTCATACAGGAAGAGTATTGAATTAAGCCTTGAACGTGTTATTTAATTTAGCCAAAATATACAAACTAGTCTACTGTGGAAAGTGTTTAATTTCTGTTCAAAAGATTGAATTTCAATCTTCATTTTATTAATTTTTTTTTCCAGTTAGAATTGAGAAGATGAAAAATACAATAATAATAATAATACAAATAAAATGTCACACAGCCTCAGAAAATCAAACATTCTTAAAAGTCCTGGCAGTTATCCTTAAAAAAAAAATTCTCCAAATTTGCTCATCTGCCAATTGCCTGGTACTCACTCAATCACATGTGAAGCCAACTAATGAATCTTTTTGGCCTACTGTTCATGTTGTGTCACAGGGTGACATAACACACTCGAAGGAAAGGGCGATCTGCTCTCTTGCGCATACATGAGCTCATAGATGCACACCAGTGGCTAGTGTCACGCTGATTGATAGGGAATGAGTAATGACATCACACACATTGAACATGGGCAGTGTTGCTCACTAGGACTCCCGGCTAAGGTTGGCTGTGACATCATCAAGATTCAAAATCTCCTGACGATAGGATAAACACTTCTGTTGAACAACTTGGGAGCTCTGGTGATCGAGGTCGATTTTGGAAAAGTGTGGTTTTGTTTGTATTTGTGTGATTTCAGGTCGAGGCTCAGTGTTGAATGAGAATGGAGAAGTGGAGATGGATGCTCTGATAATGGATGGGCGCACATTGGCCTGTGGTGCCGTGTCTGCAGTCAAGAGATTGGCTAACCCAATTCACCTGGCCAGGCTGGTCATGGACAAGGTACATTTGTGAGAGTTTACATTTACGGTTATACACAAACACCCCCCTTCTGAATATCTAGATCTTTACTCAGTTTTTAGACAGGGACACATACTAATTATATAATTAAGTGAAGTCAATTTTCAGTGAAATCCAGGACCAATTCATATTTTTGGCTTAAACAAAAATGTTTTTCACTTCAGTTCAGTTGATGCAAGACAATAAATGTAAACGGATTGAAGAAATTGGGGAAAAGTATAGTGATTAATGTCCTGTAACAGCGCAGCTCTGACAGAAGTTATTTATTGTAGGTTTATACTGATGTGCTGTATCTAATGCATTATCAGTTTTATTGTAACAGCTCATTCAGATACTTGTATGGTGGATGCGCTACATAATCTAAGGTTAATAATAAATGGATTTTTTTTTTTAACTAAGAAAAACGTAGTCATTGATATTGTGACTCTTATTGTTAGGAAATCTAGTTTGTCAGTGCTTTGTAAAATTCAGTAGCTTTTCTGCCACAAGAGAGTCTTCAGGACAGAGAACTTTCACTTCAAGAGAGGAAAAAAAGAGGCTGATGATGGGAGTGATAATAAGTACACTATATGGTCAAAAGTATGTGTTGCCACAACGTTGGAAGCACACGAATGTATTTGTGATTCTTACAGTTTCACTTCACTGGAACTAGGCGGCCCAACCATGTTTTAGCATGACTACCCCTGTGTACAAAGCGAGGTCCATGAAGACATGGATTGCCAAGGTTGGAGTGGAAGATCTCGAGTGGACTGCACGGAGCACTGACCTCAACACCTTTGGGATTAACTGTAATGCAGACTGCACCGGAGCCCCCCTCCAACCTCAGTTTCTGATCTCACTAATTCTTTTGTGGGTGAATGAGCAAATCCCCACAGCTATGCTCAACAATCTAGTGGAAAGCCTTCCCAGAAGAGTGGAGAATATTATAACAGCAAAAGGTGACTAAATCCAGAATGGCATGTTCAAAAGGCACATACGGTTGGGTATCCACAGTTGTTTGGTCATACAGTGTAACAGGAATTTCAAGAAGAAACAGATTTAGCAGAGAATCACACAGACATTGTCAGAGTCCAGCAGAGATGCTATAGTTAATTGTTTGATTAAACACGGAACAAAACTGAACTATTTGTCCTGGACAAAACGTACTGGACACTTTCTAGAAAAGTGTCACAACACAGTGCATCAAAGCTTGGTGAAGTGAGTTCCCTGTCCACTGCCAAAAGCACTTCCAATAGGCACGTGAGCATCAGAACTGGACCAAGGAGCAATGGAAGAAGGTGGCCTTGTCTGATGAATCACATTTTCTTTTGTAGATGGATGGGGTGCATGTGTTGCTTACCCGTGGAAGAGATGGCACCAGGATACACTGTGGAAAGATGTTAAGTGGTGGGAATGTGATGCTCTGGGCAGTGTTCTGCTGGGAATCCTCGTGTCCAGCCATTACCATCTTACCACCAAACTACGTACCACCTTCCTAAACACTGTTGCAGTCAAGTACACCCATGGCAACGGTATTCCTTTTTAAATTCAATTTAGTTTCTTTCTAGAACATAAAACAATTGACTGAGCTTCCACTTTAAATAATTGGACCTCAATGCTCAGATACTTTCCCACCAGTAAAATAACCGGCATTTAAAACGACTCCTGAAAGCGGTCGCCAATCCTTCACCCCTTCCAACTGCCCTCGGTGAGCCAAAAAATGTAAAACCCGAACGAGAAAGTTCAGAATGCAGGGTTGACTCCCCAGGTGTAAGCCAAGTTTCAGTCACAAATAAAATGTGTAGGCCATATGATGTAATGAAATTGTTTAAATGTAATGAAATTGTTTTATTTGAAATTGGTCGTGCATTAATAAGAGACCTCTTCACTGAGGTACAGTAAACTCAGGCTCTGATGAGATTTAAAGCACCAATGATCGGAGAGTCTGATGATTAATCCCCCCAGTGTGGAAGTGCATCTCACTGGGGGTACGCAGGGATCTGGCAAGGAGTCCGAGAATATATGGAGGAGTCCTGTGTGTCTGAGCTCCATGGAACGGTAAGAAATGAAGCGGCCATTTCCCAGGTTGTAATCCGGGAATAAATTGTTAAACACTGTGGAGGTCCCCCGAACTCTCCTAATCCTTGACTGAACTTCTCCTCGCTTACCGCGTTTCCTATGGTGTTTCCTTTGGTGGACGGTGCAACGGCATAGGCTACAAACACCAGCAGGTAACGGGAGAAAGAACCAGGGATTAGAGACCCTGTACCCAAAAGTTCAGGCTGCACACATCCGCAACAGAGATCTGTATATTAAGGTGAGATTGCTGGTCATAAGTTTGGATAGATGAGGCGGTAGGTGCAGGAAAACGTACAGTCATGCAAACAACAGGACCATACTGATTACCGACAGGTAGCGATAGCCTACCGAGCACACTGACGCTATCTCTGTCCTTCCAGAAATCATCCCTAATGACAATGGCCTCTTTCAGTAGGATAATGCTCCCTGCCACTCAATGCATCATTTCCCTCAAACCATTCCATTTTTTGCAAAATCTTCAAGGTGCTCCAAATTCCCCAGATCTTGATCTGATTGAGCATATGTGAGATGGCTGGACCAACAAGTCTGATCCATGGAGTCACAACTTACAAAACTTAAAGGACTTCTTGCAAACATCTTGGTGCTAGATACCACAGTACATCTTCAGACGTCTTATGGAGTCCATGCACCAGTAGGTCAGAGCTGTTTTAGCAGCACAAGGGGGACCTACACAATATTAGGCAGGTGGTTTAAATGTTAGAGCTGATCGATTTACTTCTAGTGTATATATCCACTTCAGATTTACACACGTCTTGTGTACTTTGTGCCCTCATAAGTATAAAGAAATGTGTTTAAAAAAACTAAAGTGTTCAGACACCAAAAATGAACAGCATTAGTACTTTGCAACAAAGACGTTGTTGGCAGTTACAGCTTTGAGACCTCTACAGTAAGAATGATTTTTAATATTTTTTTATTTTTTTGCAACAGTTTTGGCCCATTCCTCTTGGCAAATAATTTTCAACTCCCCAAGGTTAAAAGAGTCTGTTGAACTCACAATTTCAAAATCATTTTTCAATGGAATTTAAGTCAGGATATTGGCTAGGCCATGCAAGGCTTTCTTCAGTTATTCTGGCTTAAAGTCTTGTTGAAATGTCCATCTTGTCCCAAAATTAATTTTGGGAGCCAATGAGATTATATTCTCCATCCATGTTACATTTGATGATGTGTAATGTGTAATCTCCTTACATTTACGTTATGCAGACCAGTCATGTGTGTCTGACTGCTGAAGGGGCTTCCAAGTTTGCCAGAGCCATGGGGATCCCTGAAGTGCCTGAGGAGTCTCTGATCACAGACTATGCCAGGAAGTGCTGGGAGGACAACCAATGTGTAGACGCCGACCGTGTGCAGTGCCAGATGTAGGAGTTTGTTTGTTGTTTGTTTTTTTTTCTCCCTGAAAACGAATGCTTAAGATTTGTGAAAATGTAATTGCTGTTAAGTTTGTAAACAATGGACAGAAGTTCAACATGGCAATATTTCTTCTATCCTAGTGAAGACACTGTTGTTAATCACCTTGTTACTAATCAATTATTGTGTGTGAGTGTAACTGAAAGGTACACTGAAAAAAAGACATAAAATCTGAAGTATGTACAACTTCAAACTAGACACTAGAAATTAGACAAACACTCACAGACTCATCCTCTCAGATGAAGTTTATTACAGAAGGATGAATACAGTATAGAACATGAGAGTGCTCTGGGGCGCTCGTGCTGAACATGTACTCTATATATGAAGCATAGGGCATGATACACTTCTATGTATCGATACACAGTAAAATCCCTAGTGTTGCATTAACACCCAGAGTGTTTGAGTCCAATTGACTTATATAAATACTGAAGAGTGATTTCAACATTGTGGGTGTTAAATCAGCATTGGTGATTTTGCTATGTAATGAGTAATTTGAGGCAGTTCAAACAGTCTCAGGGTCTTAGCAAGGGTGCAGATGAACCCATAAAAGAAAAACATGTTTGTGTCTCTGTAAGCAGTTAAGCATTCTCTACTAACATAAATGACATGACATGACCTTCTTAGGTGTGTGTCCATGCGCAGGCATATAACACAACGTACATCATGAAATAAAAGACAATTTCTCTCGCACTGTAATGCTGCAACACCCCTGTAAGCGTTTTTACTTGTGTCTTCTAGGAATAAAATGGGTACAGTTGGGGCAGTAGCTGTGGATGTGCAGGGAAACCTTGCTTGTGCTACCTCTACGGGTGGCATATTGAACAAGATGGAGGGTCGTGTGGGAGACACTCCATGCATTGGTGAGTTTGAAACATGTATCGTTAAAGCATAGTGCAATAGTGTAATCACTGATCATGACTGCACCTAGAAAATGGTACCTCATTAGCAAACTAACAGAACATTATTATTGGTAGTAATGTTCATTTTGCAAATTTAAAATTGTGATGTACCTGTCAAGCTAACCATCTGTCCACAGTACATTACACAGTGGTGCAGAACTAGCCAGCACATTGTAGCTGAAATAGTCTTATTTTGTCTTCTTGGTTTTTCTTTGCTCTTGCCCATGAAGCTTGCATTTAGGAAATGCACATCATAACAGAAATGGAATCAGGAGATTCATATTTGCATAATGGCAATATCAGCTAGGTTATTTTATTTATTCATAAAATAGCTTATTTTATTTATTCATGCATTTATTCATAATTAAATTTCATTAATAATTTATTTATTTATTAATGAAATAATCAAATTATAAACCAATTTATCAATAGATTATTTATGTCATGTAGTAACTATATGCTTATGTGCTTAAAGCAATAGTGTGGTCTACCACTTGGGGTTTTATTTATTTATTTTGATATATGTTTTGTTTGTTGGGGTAGGTCGAACAGCCTAATAGGATAGGTCTGTCTCATCCCATGTCTAATATTCACAATCACAGTTCTCAGTCCTGATGTATAGTCTCACTGCATTACATGTCCAGTAAGAAGGAAAATGACAAATAGTGTTTGAGTATAAAGTACAGAATAGTGAAAGGCATGCAGTGGTTTTGATAACAGTTGACCTTTTACCTTTGGACCTGCAAGAGTGCATATCATCCTGCCATGACTTGCTGAGTTAATCACCATTTTATATATCACCTCGCTCACCCACACATACATTTCTGGCTTCTATACTCATGTTTAAAGTAGACAATCAGATGGTTTTATTTGTTAGTCATTAAACATCTCTATATAAAACCTATTTATTTTACCCAGTTGCAAAATTTATTTAAATGCTTTTCCTCTAATGTATATTCAATATAGGAAAGTTTTGTATATCTACAGAAGTATGCTACTGCCATCTAGTGGTTAAACAAAGTGAAATAACTAAATTGATTATTTGCCGTATTTAGACTAAAGGTCTCGATTCATTTTTACTTTGGAATAGATGTAGTCCAAAGTACATGACTGGCAATATCTCACACGCACAATATTCGGCACAAATATCTTTCAAATTTTTCACTAGCAGAACTACCCACAAAACATTCATCAAGATCAGTTTGGCTATTTTTTGTCAAAATAATTACTTGTGTTTGTGTGTGTCAGGGTGTGGAGGCTATGCAGATAACCGGATTGGGGCTGTATCAACTACTGGTCATGGAGAAGCCATCATGAAAGTCACTCTGCCCAGGCTTATTCTCTTCTACATGGAGCAAGGTACTTTGTCACTGTACTACCAAACTATATTTTACTTTAACATGAAAACAGTAGCTGTATCTTCCGATTTTAAAATACTCATAGGACCACACAACAAAATGTTAAGCTTCCATAACCAAGTGAAGCCAGTGAAAAGGTACAAGGCAAAATGTTGGTAGGTTTTAAAGTTGATTTATACCACTGCACTTTTTAAAAAAAAAAATTCTGGTTACTTCTCAAATCCAAAAATGATGCTTAATTTCTGTAACAACACATGACTCAGGTTCATATTTTATACAAGGCAAATGTTTATACTTATGCACTTCTAATATGTTATCGGTTTTCTCGTAACAAATTCCACAGAGACATGTATAGCAGAAGCTCTATAAAAACTGAGTTTAAAAAATACATTAAAAAGCGTGATCATTGATATGGTTGATATTAATCATTTTGATGCGAGTTTTCTCTTGGGAGACATTTATTACACATTTTTGGAAGGAGCTTCTAAGAGACTGCAGGGCTGCATTAAACAATTTATGTAGTCTGCATACTGTTCTGTGTTGCACCAAGTGCTTAATAAACATTTTGTTCCAATGTGTACAATCTATATAGAGGAATGACAATAAAAACTCATTTGACTTGACTTGAAAATGGTGTAATGTAAAGAAAAAACTGTTTTGCAGGAAAAAGCCCTGAGGAGGCAAGTGACATGGCCCTGGCCTACATGATGGAGCGAGTCAGTGGTCTGGGTGGAGTGGTGGTTGTGGACCCTAAAGGTACCTGGGCAGCTCGCTTCAACAGCAAATACATGGCATGGGCTGTAGCACATCAGGAGCAGCTCCACTACGGCTTTACTCTAGGAGAAGACTTTACTGAGCCTGTATAGTGGCCAGCAATGCTCACCAAATGAGCGCATTCTATGATGCATGCACATACTGGAAACAGATTTCCTCTTTGATTACCAATAAATCTGATAAATCTATCTATCTCGCTAGCTATCTAACTACTGTCTTTTAAATTGTGATTAGCACTATGGCCAACAGATGGCATTTTTAATCAAGTGATTTATCACATAGGTCACAGAGGTGGTTGCATGTTTATACATGCAAACCATTATTCTAAAATTATATTTAGAAGATCAAGGGTGTTGACATGCATGGTAGGATGATTGGTGTGTCTAAATTGTCCATAGTGTATGAATGGGTGTGTGATTGTGGCATCCAGGGTGTACCCCCACCTTGTGCCTGATGATTCCTGGGATAGGCTCCAGGTACCCTGCGACCCTGAAGAAGGAATGAGCGTTAGAAGATGGATGGATGGATGGATATATCACAATTGAGATTAATGTGAAAACCAGAATGATTTTAATTTAATCATAAAATGTTACTGAATAAACCAATTCATTTAACATGCCTTCAAGTCTTGTCATCCATCCATCTTCAACCACTTATTCCTTCTTCAGGGTCACAGGTAACCTGGAGGCACAAGACCCCCAGTACTACTGTAGGGCCTCAACTAGCCAAGGTGGTCCCCAAGTTTTCATGTTCCCTGGTCAGCAAACTGTCACAGGGATCTGATGCTTCCCTCCAATAGAATGTGGAATAGTTAACGTCACTAAAAGACCATCGGGCAGCGTGCAACTACTGCCAAATGTGTCTTCATGGGTTCTGTCTACCATAGAAAGGGTTATTGGGTCCAGTTATAGTTCAACAACCCCGTTCACAGGTGTGCTCACCACAGCAGTCAGCACAGACCAGAGCCTGATGTTAGCGCAGGAAGTAAGCTCCCTTTTGGACAATGGGACCATAGAATATATACCCCGTTCCCTCAGGGAGGGAGGTTTACAGCCATTATTTCCTGTTCCGCAAAAAAGTGGGAGTATGTGGCCCATTTTAGATCTGCGTCAGCTGAACCATACTCTTTGGACATATAGGTTCAGAAGCTGATGCTCAAACTTATCGTGCCACAGATTCTGTTCGTGAACTGGTTTGAGGCGATAGATCTAAAAGGTGCATATTTCCCCACAGAATATTGTTAGCTTTATCCCCTCGCAAGATTCTCAAAGTGCATGGATGTCACTCTGGCTCCACTGGGACTCCAGGGCATCTGTGTACCAAACTACCTGGACTACTGGTTAATTCTAGCACAATCCAGGGAGCTGGTGGTCCAACATCGAGATGTTGTTCTTGCCCATATGAAGAGCTTAGGGCTCCGGTTGAATCTCAGAAAAGTTTGCATTACCTGGTTCAGTGGACAACTTTTCTAGGGGTTGTAGGATTCTGCTACAATGAGGCTGTTTCTATATCACCGACATGCGTACTGTCAATCCGATCAACACTGAGCGAGATAAAGCTATATCTTGGGAGACTCTTGGGGTGGAGTCGACACATGTGGCCAAGGTCACATCTGTATGCTGATGACTCCATTGCTCTGCTCCCACAAGCTCTAGTGAGAGTTTGCCAAGACAGTATGCTAGTAGCACCTTTTGGCTAGCTCGATCATGGTTCTGAGAGATAATATCCCTGCAAGATTCTGGTCTGCAGGGATCCACTGTAGACCCAGTAAACTGTGCAATCGCCGCAGTCCTGGAACTCCTACAAGAACATTTCTCAGCAGGCTGGGCTCCTTCTACAATCAGGGTTATGTGGCCGCCATTTTGGCCAGTGTCGCCCCTGTTGAGGGGCAACATCCTCTAAGTGCGATGTTCATGCGTGGTGTCAGATGGCAGAGGCCCATCTGCAGGCCATGCATACCTTCCTGGGACCTTCTATGGTCCTGGATGGTCTGTAGGGTGCCCCATTTGAGCCCCTAGAGTGGATCCCATCCACAAGGAAATTGTATGTGCTCAAGTGGCAGCTTTTTGACTTGTGGTGTGAGGAACGTCAGCTAGACCCAGTGAACTGCGCAATAGCTACAGTCCTGGAGTTCTAACAATAATGTTTCTCAGCAGGCTGGGCTCCTTCTACAATCAGGGTTATGTGGCCAGTCATGCCCCTGTTGATGGAGTCTGTGTGGGGCAACATCCTCTAACTTCGTTGTTCATGCGTGATGTCAGACGGCTGAGGCCCATCTGCAGGCCATGCAGACCTTCCTGGGAACTTGCTGTGGTTTTCGAAGGTCTGTCAGGGGCCCCATTTGAGCCCTTAGTGTCAGCTTCTGAGAAGCTTCTGACTCTAAAGTTAGCTCTTTTACTGGCCCTGACATCTCTCAAGCGAGTGGGAGGTCTATAAGC
>JAOUWY010000062.1:20572074-20586242 GCA_025728095.1 Prietella phreatophila | reverse complement strand
ACTGGAGCCATGAGAGCTGTGCTGGCCAGGCAGATGACGTAGGTCTGTGTGAACACCCAAAGCCCCCCTTTCTATTTCTATAGTGGCATTTTCCTTTATGTACCCCCACCCACCCCACCAATAAAAATATATGCAGGCCCCTAAGAACAGAGCTCAGGTGGCTAGTCTGCTGATGAATGTAGCTCTGTTAATAGAAAGTTCTGCTTATCTCAGAGGTGAATGACAAACATTGAGCACATTTCTCACAGGTCTGAAAAAGATATGCACTCACCCACTTTATTTTCTCTCCTTAGTTATCAGCAAAAGCTATTTGATGCCGTGAACCATCAAAAGTTTAATACAGTTATTTCGGTGCTGATCATGACTATGGAGCAGTTGGGTAAAGTCAGTTTTTTTTTATACACCAGGCCAGGCCATCTCAGCTTAACCCAGGAGCCCTGTGAGCTTCAGGGAATGTAAACATCCTACACTCTCAGCTGGAGCCAAGACAAGGCTGGGAGTGGGGTGTTTGCGCTCTCTGGCCTACGGATGCCGTGGCAGCACAGAGGAAATGGAAACGGCACCACAAAGGAAACTGGCTTGTCTGCCATCATATCAGTTGAGCTCACTGGATACATCCGGAGGCTTTCAACGTCTGGTACGTCAATGCAGTGCTATAATCTTGATGTTTCACTATTTCTGTGTGACTTTATCGCTTGTGAATTGTAAAACATCT
Source organism: Prietella phreatophila (assembly GCA_025728095.1). Lineage (NCBI taxonomy): Eukaryota > Metazoa > Chordata > Actinopteri > Siluriformes > Ictaluridae > Prietella > Prietella phreatophila. Next base: position 20,585,527 of record JAOUWY010000062.1, on the reverse strand, counting down.
TCAAGATTGTAACATTGCATTGAGATACTTCTACTACACATTCAAAATAGCCTTGATGACTGAAAACCTTCATAGACAACAAGAGGCGTCTGTTCTCTGTGTGTTTAGAGGCTAGTGTGTGTGGGCGGGTGTGGTTTGTAGAACTCTGAGGAAGTAGAGCTCCATTGTGAGAATTGCTGTTGGGTCAGGAGGTGAGGCTGAAGGCTCTTTTTGAAGTGCTCTAACCCAGCAGGGTGGGACAACTCCAAATGTTTCCAAGCACTCCTGTCCAGACTAAGCTGTTGTCACGGCGACAGATTGGCCCAAGAGGAAATGGCTATTTATACCCACCAAGTGCAGAAAGAGAGGCACCCTTCCAATGGGCGGCATTTGACTCGCATCCTCCAGCAATCTGAGTTTGGGCCTTTGCATGGACTCACTTTCTCATTTCATCCAGTGTCTATATTTAAAAAAAAAAAAAGATACTTCTGCTACCATCTTGCAGTGATTTAAACCATGCTATGATTGTTGTTGTTTCCTGGCTCCATACATACACACAAACAAACACTCAAGCAACTTCTGATCTCTGAGATATTACTGGGCTCACACTCCAAATGCAGTGTCTTGTTGTATGTGCTGTCCTGTTGGTTTGTTTCCTCTCACCCTTCTGTCCCACAGTGACACTCAGGATGCATGCCTGCTGTTTTGTGTTCCCACCGCGATTATTTCAGTCTACTTTTATTCTGTGACCTCATTACAACAGCTGCTCCTTATTAATCCACAAGGTGGCAGACTGTCGCTAAAGATGGCCATGGAAATGCATTTACAGAACCGGTTGTGCAAACACGTTTAACAAAATTTGTCTGATATGGAGGCTTTAAAATTCAGCCAAAAACTGAACTCCAAAAGCGAACAAGCTACAAGAAATCAGCATTTATTTTGTTGTTTGAGTTCAGTTGCATTACTATGCCAAACATTTGTATTTCCTTTTCTTTTTTTCCACCCCACAGTTATTCGAATCAAATTCAAAGGTTTATTTAGACCATATCAAGTTCCTAACAATTTAAAGAGGGAAAAAATCCTTAGGGTAGCACTTCTGTATTTGATGATTGGTGGACAGGTCAGTCTTATGGTAGCTAATCTACAGCATGAACCATCTTCTTACAAAGAATCTGTATATTTTATTTCCTATAGTATGAAGAGGAAAAAAAGTTGGCCTTACTATTGTGACACTTGAGTCAGGATTGTTGTGTGTCTCACTGTTATAGCTGTCCTCTGCAGATGAGCAGCATTTAGGGAATTGGAGTGATGAAGTGATGTTTAAATGGAGAGAAAAGAAGAGAGAACATTACGGCAAGAGGAAATTCAGGTCAGACACACTGAGTGTCCCTGAAGCTAAGTGGCACTGTTGTGCATTGAATCCTAAGATTTTATTTATTTAAAATTTAGACATTCCCTGACCCTACATTAAGTGACCCATAATATTAGTTTGTAAATTCCTGTCATTCCAATGAAGATCCTGGACAGTGCATTTCACACACATTGTACTGCTGAATAACTGGTAAGCAATTTGGATGTAAAAACAAGAACCACATAATGAAATTGTAATGCTAATTCAGAAAGGTCATTTTAAAATATCCAGCAGTTGTTTACTGGATAATAGTTCACTGTGTTTCTGTGGGGGAGTTTGCAATAACCTGAAACAGCATCTTGATCACTTATGCAAGGTTATTGTTGAAATATACAGTGTACTGTTACAGTACTAGTATTTAAATGCTATGTAATGTATATATCTTGTTTAATAAATCTTTTTTTTTTTTTTTAAAACAACCATACTGCTTGTTGTGTGGTAACTCTACAGGTCCTACTAACAGGTTTTACTAATCACATGTTGATTGGATTATATCTTGATTTGGAAAGTCACCTGAATGCTCCGATACTGTAACAGCTGTGTTTAGTTTCGGGGAGGTCCAAACTTTCAACCACATGAGGATCTGAAACCGTGCTCTATTTTTGCAGAACATTTTTCAGTTGTTTTGAGCTGTATAAATATGCGTGTTCACATGTGTAATACTAAAATGGGCTAAGATACCACTGGTTGCTCACAGGCCATGAGGCTAAAATACAACGGAACCTCTGGTCTTCTGCTCTAATTCATGCTTGTATACTCATTACACAGGCTATAAATAGTGATGTCAACATCAAGTCCATGCATAAGTTAGTCTCATTAACAGTATAAAGAACTTTTCAGCATGATTAGGAAAGAACATACAAGTGTTTCATTTGTCTCAGAAACTGATGCAGAAAACTTTAAATTCACAGCAGACAGACATCTGCAAATTGTACACAAATAACTTTGGAATGAAGGATATTAATCATAGCTCCTGGTCCCTGGTTCAATCCTGAGTTTCACATGGTCTCCCTGTGAGTGCATTGGTTTCCTCCTGGTTTTCCACCTCTTCTTTTTGTGTGTGCACGTGTGCATGGTCCCCTGTGATGGATGTTCTACGTCTATTCCAGCTTCATGCCCAGTGTTACTGAGATAGGCCTCTTGGTTGGAGGTCTGAACTTCCCTTTGTGTATGTACATGCAGTACATGAACATTTGCCCTTTAGTAAAAGTAAATTCATTGGGGTTTATGTCTCACTATTCTAATGTTATGAGTATTTCTGTGTGAATTGCCATGGTGCTTTTGCAGCTGGAATTAATGCTCTAAAAGTAAGATTAAGAACATTGTTACATCGCACAATGCCGAATGTTGCATATCTGATGCATTCATATACATGGAAATCAGATGCCTTAAAATGAGACATTCACAGACAATCACATGTACTAGGCAAATATTGGCTCATTCTCACACAAGAACAGTCACTCTCTAATACCTTCCTAGAGTTTTGTCCAGACCTTGCACCGAACACTTTATGCCAGTAAAAAACAAACAGCACCTTTTCCTTTATCACGCAGCAGGGTGCCAGAGCACTGACTGTACTGTGGAAATTAAACTGATGTGTTCTATCTTCTCCAAACACCCTCCAGTCTCTCAATCACATTCTGTTTCTGGAACATTCTTCTCCTGCTCTGTGACTGGTACACCATAACAGCCGGCCAAAAATGTTTGAACTGCTGCTCCCAGTTGAGGAATGAAGTTGTGTGTTAGAATGAAAGAGATGAAAGGAAGCACAAAAAAGAAAAAATCTCCATCTCTTCTAGAATGATTGGCGTGATCGTGATGGGCCCTAGGGCCTGCCCTGTGCACATCATGCACCGGGCCTCTATCTCTGCTTTCAGTCAGTAGGCCAGAGTTAACCGCCCAAACAGAGAGAAATGTTAAAATTGAGTGTCGGAAAGCCTTTGCTACTCTGCTCAGTGAAGCAATGCACCACACTGGCGTTTCTATCAGCATTCAGTACTTTTGTGTTTAGATGTGAAAATACCATCTTATACCAGTCAGATTCCTACATTTTTGCAGCACTGTTTCTAGTACAGATTGCCTCATGACAGCATTACAGACATCACTTGTGGACTTAAGTGACAGAGACTACCACACAGTGAGATTCATAAACACACATTCACCTAGACAGCGATTCGACAGGAATGAGCGTGTCCATTCTACACCCGAGACCATTAGAACGAAAGGCCTTACGCCTCATTCTGTCACTCCCATTCAGCTCATTTTACTGCTTAGCACACCCAAGTGCGCACTCTACCCAGCAGGAGCACTCGGGTTTACCTAATTCACTTAACTCAATACTTCACAGACCGTGCTTACTGCAGAATACCACGTTCCCCAAAGAGTTCTCAACTACATCAGATAAATTTCAAGTGGTAGAGAAGTCACATTACCCCTGTATGATGTATTCACAAGCTTTTCACTATCCCATAATGTACGCTGGAGTCAGGAATGAAACCCATACATAACAATGGTGAGACTGAACGCCTACAAAGTTGAAATGTACCAAGGCTGCAGTAAAAAGGCAGGATTAATGCTTATACCAAGTGCTTCTAGGCACTTTATCAAAAATAATATGTTCATGTTTGGTCACTGCTGAAACATATCTGATCAGTTGCAGCAGTGTTTTGAATATTTACTGAGCTTAAACCACCAACTTTGTGAGGATCTTGCAAAAAAAACAACAACCTATGACTAGTTTTATAACTGTAGCATTGGCATGTTATGCAAATTAGATCAAGGTATTCCCAGTTCAATGACAACGGCCCAAAGAATAAGAGAAACGAATTTGAGATAAGGACCACAAGATGGGACTTCCTCACTGGTTTGAGTAGCAGGGAAAAGACTACCACTGCTAAATTGTATTATTTTAGTCTAAATGGCATACACAGAAAACCAAATAGTGTTCTCAACATGCATGGACCCCCAGTAAAAAAAATGTTTATCAGATCCTGAATTTAAATAAAACAGTGACATCATCAAACAACACATACTAAATAATTTTCCAGAAATAGCTGCAACTTTAATACAATAAGTCACCAGAAGAGCCCTCCATAATTTCACATTATCTTGTACAAAACATTATAAAACACATGTGTAGTGCCTCATAAACAGAGACAAGTCAGCACTCAATCCACATACGGTAAGTAACTTGCAGAAAACATAAAAAAATAAGAATCCTAGTGTTGCACTGAGAAGTGTTTGCACTGCTCATGCTACAGTCCTTTTTGAATTTGAGTTACTGCAGAGGGAGTCCAGGAAACAGATGGCTATGTTCTCCCCGCTACCTGTGTGAGAGGATGCAGTAGGAAATATGTACCAACAAGACATGCATACACACACAAAGAGAGGAGAGATTGAGAAAGAAAAGAGTATACAAGCTATAATCCTTCCTTACTCCTATGTGTGCTTTCATAGAAACATAGTAATAGAAAGTGCAGGCAGAAATTCAAATATACACACATGCACATACTTTCATTTTAGCCCATAATCTAGTGAGTATACACTGGAGCACAGCACAGCATTTGTATGTGTGTAGTTAAATAAGAGAATTCGTATATTCAACATTTCACATACCAAACCACAATTCCTTCTGTCTCAGAGGCCAGTGACCTCATGTCTGATTGTCCTTACTGATGTGGGTTAACTCAGCCACACATAGACTAAAAATTTGAGGCACTTGATATAAGACACTGCACAAACTCTGGATCTCACACACACACACACACACACACACACACACACACACACACACACACACACACACACACACACACACACACAAAATAGTGCTAACTTATGATATTTTAAATATGCTACTCATTAAAGTGATGTGTTACTAATAGGGCTGTCAATTAATAATATAATCACAACTAGTCTTATTTTTGTCGCTGGCTGCAATTACTTCCATAAATAATTTCCACATTTCAACGGCATGCTTTTCTAGTTCAGCAACTAGACTAAGAATATTTCAACAACTGGCTGGAACCAAAACACACTGGTATGTAGAGACACTGTCTCAATTTCTATTTAAAAAAAAATTGTGTACATCAGTATTCAAGTCTAACAAGGCAAAGGATGGCACCAGGAAAATGCATTAAAAGCTTCTTTTTTTTTTTTAAATACAAAATAGGATTATTTTATCAAATGTATTGTACTGCCACATTCTAGCCATGTTAACTCTGACAGCCCTAGTTTTTGTTTCTATACAAATAAATGTCACTCAGCTCTAAGACTAAGGCTCAAAAGGCTCAATTGAAGCCTGGAGTCCATCTAAACTCCACAATATGTCACAGAGGAAGACTGGATAGGCAAACTTGCAACACACACACGCACACACAATCAAGTTAAGTAATAATTCACACCTACACTTTGTGTGTTCAAGAAGTGTAACAGATTGAGGCAGGATTAGCAATATAGTAGAAAATCATCAGCTGATATTCTAAGCCTCCAAGTAAAATTAACAAATGAAAATTGGCATTTAGTTACGGATTTACAAAAAAAGCCAAAGAATAACAAATCTCTCATTGCTATTCACTGAAGGCCAAGAGAGGAAATAATATTGCTTTGAGCCACACCCGTTACTATTTCCCAACACTGTCGGTCCTATTATCAGGCTCATTTTCTCAATCTGCCATTTCAAAATTCTCAAAGAGGTACAGTTTCAATGTAGTCCTCTATGTCCCCCCGACCCTGCTGATGGCTCCTAGATAACTTTGTTGTTTTAAACTCCCCTACTTCCCTCCCGTCCACCCCTTCTATCTCTTCGTCGGGTGTGTTTGGACTCTCCTGCTTTAGAGCTCTACTTATTCTTACACTCCTGTCCAGTGGGGACTCGGTTCTGTTTGGCCTTGTCCCAGGAGAGCCTCTCCTCTTTGGAGGCCCCCAGATGAAATTCTCCGGAGGTTGGTAGTGGCGCTGGGCGAAGCGCAGAAGTGCACGTCTCTGGCTGTGCTTTCGCAGTGTGTAGACAAAGTACTCGAGCGCACTGTGCCGCATGTTAGCCAGCGTTCCCTGTACCAGAGCCTCTTCCAACAGCAGGTGCACCAGAGGCAACTTGTAGTTCTCGAAGCCCAGCTCGCCCAGGCTCTTCAGAATGCGCGTGATCCGCAGATAGTTGTGCTGAGACCTGTGTGTGAGAAACAGGAACCCTTTGGTTGATTGCCATTTTTTAAACTTAATAAGATTTGGACCTTATCAAATGTAGGCAGCTCATGAACTTTGCATGGGTAAGGACTATGATAACAGACCGCACAACTCTGAGATCTCTGTAAAGTCATTGTCAAGGGATAGGGATTCCACTCTGAGTATCTGACCCACTTCTCTGCACACTGAGTGTGACAGTAATGGGATATTAATGGTATAGAGTCGGTCTCAATGACACTGAGGATAAGCAAGAGCAAGTGGCTGATGCTCTGCAATTCTGCACTCACAGATTCTAAGTGCACAAAACACTGCGAAACATAGCAGGAGACAGACTACATACGTACATGTAGAACAATACAGAACAAAGCTAACTGTGGGGCAGGAATGTTAAGTCAAGGTCTGGACAGGAAGGTCGAGTGGAGAACTGCACACACTGTACACTCATTTGCATTTTCAACTCAATTAACAAAAGCAATGATCCATCTACACATGCTCATGTTTTTAAACTTGCTAATTGATATTATGCAAATGCTCCTCTCAGCTTTGTCAGCAAGAATAGTGAAAAAAAATGAGTGAGGCTTTGGGGTGGGATGGGGTGGTGCAAGATACACAGAGTACCTTGTACTGATGGAAGGAAAGATTTAATAAAAGAAAGGGGAGGAGCCAAGAAAATGTGAGTGATGTCGAGTGGAAGTCAGACCCTGCAAAGAAATTGTTTCCACCATGAGACCTTTACAGGAATACATGATGTTTTTCAGGAACTCAGTAACCAAGAATAATGTTAATGCCTAGAACCTCTTTAGTTTGAGTTCTCTACTGATCATTCCTGAGCATGTGTGTTTGTTACAGAAGGAAATTCTCTCTCATTTTGTATTTTTAAAAACTAGTTTTTAATTAAACTGGTTTTCGATCAGTTGCTGTTTTCACACAAGTAAGGAGTCAAAAACATTTGGTGTACATCTCACAGCAAACTGCACTATACAGTTGGGCCCATAAGTACTTGGGCAGTGCAACAATTTTTTTGTAATTTTGCCCCTGTACACCAGCACAATGCATTTGAAATGAAGCAAGATTGAAGAGTAGACTTTCAGCTTTGCATTAACCATTTAGGAATTACAGTTCTAGAGCAAGATTCTTTGGACAGATGAAACCAAGATTAACTTTTACCAAAATGATGGGATGAGAAGAGTATGAAGAAGGAAAAGAACAGCTCATGATCCAAAGCATACCACATCATCTGTCAAACATGGTAGGTAGTGTTAAGGCATGAGCATGTGTGGCTGCCAATGGAACTAGGTCACTGGTGTTTACACTCAATTCTGAAGTGTATAGATCTATACTTTCTGCTCAGATTCAGTCAAATTCTGATAGGACAGTGCTTCACATTACAAATGGTAATTACCCAAAACATACCGCAAAAGCAGCCTAAGGGCTTCTTAAGACAAAGAATATCAATGTTCTTAAATGCCCGAATCAGTCAACCAATCTTAATTCAACTGAGCATGCTTTTCACTTTCAGAAGACAAAAAGGCAGAAAGACCCACAACTGAAAGCGGCTGCAGTAAAGGCCTGGAAAAGTATCTCAAGGGAGCAAACTCTGCATTTGGTGATGTCCATGGATTCCAGACTTCAGTCAGTAATTGACTACAAAGAATTTGCATCCAAATTTTCAAAATAATCCTTATAATTACAATTGACAGTTTGTCCAATTACTTTTGAGCCTCTGAAAATGGAGGGACTATGTAAAAAAATGGATGTAATTCCTAAACAGTTTATGCGATATTTTTGTTAAACCCCTTGAATTAACGCTGAATGTCTACACTTCAGTTATATATTGATGTCTTCATTTCAAATCCATTGTGGTGCTGTAAAGAATCAAAATGACAAAAATCGCTGTCCAAATACTTATGGACCGGGCTGTATAATAGACACAGTCCCTGCAATGTGGAGGAAAATAAAGCTTCAAATGTGTCTATTCACTATTGTTCCTATTCAGGAAAATTCCAGAACCTGAGAACACCAAATCCCCTGGTTATTTTAAGGAATATTTCAACTTTGGAGGAAATGCAACCAAAGTTTGTAGAAAAAGAGTCTAGATCCAGATCTCACTCATTCAGGTGTTGAAAACGATCTTTCCAGTTTGCAGCACGTGCTATGTTTCCATTCCTATCTAGGAGCTTGATCCCAAAGAAGTCCAACATGATGGCGTATGCCAGCACGAAACGCTGCTTGGCTTCTTGAGTGTTCTGGAATTCCTGTTCATGATATCAGAGAATCATTCTGTTATTGATCAAGCATCGTCTCACCTAATACACCAAAAAACAACTACAGTACATCTCAAGAGGTATACACTGAATATAACATTTTATAGCCTTCATCTCATGACCAGAGAGATCAAAAAGTTTTCAACTTTAGCCTTTACCTTAATCTCATCCTGAGTGAGTTCATGGGCATAGAAATTGAGGCCTTGTTCCCTGAGTGGGAAAAGCCTGCAGGAATGGACAGAGGTTACTGCATTATCTTCATGTGTAAAGAAGACTACAGTAGAATAGAGTAAAAAAGAATCGTTTCAGCAATTCTACAAAATTACAATCACAGTGTAATGATCCCAGACTTTTAATCATTTTAATACATGCACAACAACACGTTAATGCATAGGTACAAACATACAGAGACTACAGCTGCAAAACTTGTTTCTTTTGTCTGTTTCTAGGTGATGAATGCATTGATAAGATCGCTCTCAGCTCTAATAAATCCTGCTGGAATAGCCATGAATGACTTTTACCAGGAGAGAATGAGAGATAAGACATATAGAAAGGGAAAACTGCCTCTCTGTCAGCTACTTGATGCCCTGCGCTGCTGCCATTAAACAGAAAACAGGCAAACTCAGCCCTAGGCTCATTTCTACTCTGTCTTGCCACCCTTCTACTCCCGTCACTCTTTTCTCCCAAACAGACCAAGCAGTTCTGGCTGGCTGCCTGGTTCACTAGGCTGCCATTTCTTATTAATTCAATACAGGCAACTCATCTACATTTGTGTTTTTGAACTCGCTAATTGACATTATGCAAATAGTGCTTAATTTTGTCAGTTCAAAGTGTGAGAATGTGAAAGTGTGTGAGAGAGTGGGGGTAGTGGTGGTAAAGCTGCTAGCATATGTGTGAGGTCTGATTTAGTTCTGCTGATTCCTGCAGGGCCACCGAGCTTACACCAACCAAACACCAAGCCTGTCACGCAGTAGGCCTCAGACTACACTGAGCATTTATCCTAAGGTTTATTAGACATTGTAAGTAAATCTCGGCAAAAGTCAGCAAAGTGAAAATGTTGACTGGAACACACATTTAATTAATCCTAAAAATAAATGTCTTTATCCTGTTGTCTTTCTACGCATAAGCAACTTTTCTCAGCAGTGTTATTTAGAATACACCTTAGCTTAGTCAATCCACATAAACATGGGGAAATGTGCAAAACACCATACGGAGAGTAATCTGAGCTCAGGACTGAACCTGGGACCACTGCCACCCATGTATCAAAGAGAAAGTTACTGTTACTCGCAGTATGAGACAGGAAAAAACACTGGAGGCTTGACTTTACCATTGTATATATGTGTGATTGTGCTCAAGCTTGTCATAGTCACCCTTCCATTTGGTGAGGATCTCTTCAACATAGATTCCTGCAGGGACAGATACAAACTTTTACTGTATCATGTGTCAAACGAAACATAATACACAAGTGGGCAGCATACTTCAAATCACAAGCATTCATTCTTCTCCAGTAACTGCTTTATCATGGTCAGGGTCATGATGGATCCAGAGCCTATGCCAGGAACACTGGGCACAAAATATACCCTGGATGGGAGTCTGGTGTTTTTGTAAAGTTGGAGAAAACTGGAAAACCCAGAGAAAACCCACACGGACACAAATTGAAGCTCCTTGCAGACGGTTGCCCAAAACTCAGGATTGAACATGGGACCCTGGATGCTACCTGCTGTGCTGCACAAAGGTACACTGCCTAAATGTCAAAACAGTCCTTCATGCACATAATGGCAATTGATATACAATAAATGATGCCAAGTAATGCCATGAAAAGACAACTGAGACCTAATCATGCAAGTATAGCTGTCTAAAAATATAAACGATCTCAGTTTGTTTATAACCATGTCTGTGTGGATGTGTTTGTGTCCACTCCTTTCTCCAGTTCCGATGTGGTTCAGTTTTCAATCCATTTTATGATCACTGATGTCTAATCTGAAAACCACCTCGCAGAGACAAATTCTGCCTAAAGACATTAAGGAAGAAGGAGAATGCCAAGTGCATTGTTTGTGACTGTGCATGAGATGGGCCTCCTGAGAGTGCTCAACACAGGCTGTTTCATCACTCACTCTGATGGGCAACTGATGTGGTTTTATGTACTGCTACATTACTGTTCGCACTGTGTGATAGATCTATACCACAGGTCCAGAGTTTGTGATTCAACAAGGCTTTCAAAGAAACATTACATACACAGTGCACAGAACACTGAACAGTCATTTTCTCACCACAACTGCAAATGCATTTGTCATAAACCACAATAGAAATTATTTGTGAGAGGTTATCATCATGACACAGGCAACCTTCTTGCAAAATTATACTCAAATGTGCTGTATAAAGGTTACAGGAATGTCACTGTTCTTATGGAAATTCCTATGGGATTTTGAGTGGAATACAGGGGTTACTATTAGGGTTCATGGGTCACTGAGGGAACACCATTCAAACTCATGGGTTCTCCCATGAGATGCTGTCGTGCATTCATAGGAACTCATAGGATATACTGTATATGGTGCTATATAAAAATGTATGGTGCTCCCACACAGCCTGCCATGAAAGTCATCTAAAGTGCTACTAAGGGCCGAATGGTCAAGTGGCAAATGAAAGGAATAGTTTGGGTCCACTTGCCTCCTCAGAGGGAAGGGTCACTGCAAATCAATAAAGTTCTTCTGACTGGTCACCTTAATCCTATGGATAAATATTTCTATCCAGACTGGACTGGTCTCTTCCAGGATGACTCACTGAATTATTTGAGTATGAAATTAATGTAAATCATATGCTATGGCCTTCACAGTCATCAGATCTAAACCCCACCGAATGCCTAGAGGATTTTGGAACAATGTTTTAGACAGCGCTCTACATCACCATCATCAAAACCCCAACTGAGGATATATCTTTTGAAAGAATGTTTTCTATCCTGCCGGTGACTTATAGAATCCATTCTACATCCATTGCACTTTCAAGTTGGTGTGGTGGCTCGTGTTGGCCTAACACCTTACTAAGACACTATATCAGCTTGTCTTTTAATCTGCCTATATATTTGACATTAATGTCTAAGTGATAAAAAATAAAAACCCAAAAGGAGCCCCATAGATCATATCCAGCTATCATATTCTTATGGGTACCATAAAAACAGTAATGCACTAAGGTACTATGAACTACCATTAACATATTCAAGTGCCAGTTCCTCATGGGATTTAAAACTGAATACCTATATAATTTTCATGGAACTCACATAGGATTTTAGAAGTGAAAGATGAAGAATAAACTTTTACAAAAAAAGGTTTTTGCCAAAAAACCCCAAACAACTAATCCACTTTTTAACACTGCCTGCTGTATTTCCTTCTTCTAACAGCAAACACACTGACTCTCCTACAGCTAACTCTTTCACATAATGATCCATTAAATGAACATTAAAAAGTGTGTTAAAGCTTAGTTATGGTACTGCACAGAAAGACCAAAAGTGCATACACTTTACATTTACAGCATTCAACAGATTCAGCAGATTACAGAAGCATACACAGACTCTTACCATCTGGGATCAGAGGAATCTTATTCAGATAGAATCTCAGGTTGCGGTACTCGTTTCTCAGCCGAGACTCCTTGTAATTCTAGGTGCAGAGAAAAACATGGAAAGGATGAGAGAAGAAGAGTAATAAAGAAAGTGTCCCTAAGTGATAAATAAATTGTCCTGAAGCTAAGAAGAACTCATGTTGAACTCATGATGAAATTGCCCGGAGAGAGGAAGTTATGCATTTTTCATTTGGACACCAAAGTTAATTTCCTTTTTTAAAATCCTGACACAAAACATGCAAAACACTCAGAACTGGATTTGAAGATGCATTAATCTCCTGACTTCCACTCCATTTTTTCTGCTGTAATACATCAAACAGGTTATAGTATACGAAAAAATATGGCACTCAAAAAAGCAAAAAGCCATTAAAAGAGCATCCGTTTCTGAGTACAGTGCTATGGCTTGGAAAAACAGCGAACAGAGTGGGTGAACATTTTACCGGATAACTATGGCGGTACTTGTACAGGTCCTTGGCAGCATAAAAGCTTCTTTTCATCTTAGTGGATGACTCAGCCATGTGATTAAACTGTGTAGGAGAGAGAGAAAGAAAGAAAAAGTAAAATAGGCATAAAGAATGTATGAATGAGTGTGCTCATGAGTTGAACCATTAGTGCATGATTCCACATATGTATTCCTGTACATTTTTAGGTTTTCCCCTTTCTTTATCCTCACTCACTCTCTAGCCCAAAACGCAACCGTCTAACCTGATTGTATATTACAAACAGCAGCATGTGGCTAAAAAGGACTGGATTATAGTTGGACAGACAAAGAAAAGCATCTAGCTGTAACCTTTCTGTTGTTCACTTTCTTAACTTTATTTTAGGTTGGATCACACCCTTTTACTCTTGAACATAAAACCAAACTTGTAAATGTTAGGATCCTTGTTCTATCAACTACAATATATATTTGTACATTGTCAGGATGCTAATGTTGTGTGTGTGTGTGTGTGTGTGTGTGTGTGTGTGTGTGTGTGTGTGTGTGTGTGTGTGTGTGTGTGTGTGT
>JAOUWY010000062.1:20544709-20564960 GCA_025728095.1 Prietella phreatophila | reverse complement strand
GCTTCCTGGGATAGGCTCCAGGTTCCCCGTAACCCTGAAGAAGGAATAAGCGGTAGAAGATGGATGGATGGATGGATGGTTTATTTCCAGTGCAAATGGGCCTGTCTGAGAATGTCAGAATAAGAAGAATAAGCCTGCATTTACATTCCAAATAAATGATAACAGTGGTCAAAGACTTGCCCTAGGCGACTGGCCTTGTGATAAGTACAAGGGTTTAATATTGACTCATATCATCAAGGAAAATAATTTAGTGCAGATTATTAAGCTTTAATCTGATAGAAATAAAAATTGGAGATTCACCAATAAATCGGCCAATAATCGGTATCGGCTGATAAAGGCAATTTTTCATGCTTTATAAACATCTGATGATCAGGGCTGATTATATCCTGTCAATCAAAAGAGTTCGGGAAAACACACTGATTTCATGCTGCTTGTAAAGATGATGTCTCTTGTGTGGAATGATGACAAAACTGCAGTTTGTAAGCTCTGTATTTTCTGCACAGATAAAATTTTACACCAGAAAAAAAAAAAAAATTTTAAAGCATGCATTCCTTTTACGAGTACTGCACTGTGTACTCCTATCAGCTGCAAACTGTATTCTATAAAACAGAATCCTGAGGGAAAGCTATCAGCAATTACACTGCACCATTTTGAGGCTTGTAAAAACCTGCACCCCTCATAGAGTCTGGCCCAGTCTTAAAACAGATGACTCACAAAACCTGTGCGCTATGGGCAGTAAGATTTTTGAAGTCTGCACTGCTTGGCTATTTGACAAAGTAATTAAGAATGACTTTTTGATTTAGATAGGAAATCAAGGAATGTTCCTAAGCAACCTACTAGCTGCGGGTTTCTAACCACTCACTTAATCAATAGAGCACATAATGGTAGCGTTCAAATAGGGAGAAGGGGTGGATGAATTCAAACTGAGGCCCCGGAAAGGGAATCAGCAAAGGAGTAAAATTAGATTCAAGGAAAAAGTCCTGAAAAGGGACAGGATGAACACTAAATACTGATGAGCTGTCCTTCACAGTCCCAGAGCTCAGTGACTAGAGCTGCCAGCAGCACAGTACTCCAGAGTCTTGGTGGGCATCCAGAGCTCATTTAAACTGGGCATGATAGCATATGGCATTTCCATGGCAGTCTGCCTGGAAGCTCTGATTGATGTACATTACTATATAGAGTGGATCTGCCAGTGTGTGAAACACCACAGCTATGTCATTAAACCCACCAAGTCTCTGGGTACAACTGGATACAGGACAATGGTCTTAAACATATTTATTATTAACACTGCAATTGTTTTGCATACGTGATGTATTTGGTGATTCTTCACATTATGTTAAATTTACTTTCTGTATTAAATCTGTGCTGTAATTTAGTTTATTTACAGATACTAGCTAGCATAAGTAGAGACTTGCAGCACAAAAGCTGTTCTCACAGGATCTGTCTGGCCATGGGGCACTTTCCTGATTTTTTCTAGTGGTTGATGTAATAGTTGTTGTCAAAACATGACATTCATTCTGTAGGGTTATGAAGGTTCAGTTTTTTCCCCTATAGCCTCATCACTTAATTGCTCCCAGATATGTATAGTCAAATTATGTTTGGAGTGTTGTTTATTTATATATATATATATATATATATATATATACACGCACGCACGCACGCACGCACACACACACACACACACATATTATAGTATGAGATTTGTGTATGGTTAAATTTCTCCTTGTTTTAGAGGAGGTATGTGAAATGGGTGCTGACTAAAAGTCAGTTTCAGTCTTAAGCGCACTTAGTCTTTGCTAAGAGGGGAAAAGCTTGGAAGAGAAAGAATTAGTGTGTGAGGAATCTTCCACAATTCAGAATTCAGGTCTGTGAAGGGTGAGAGGCTGTAGCAAATTATTGAATCTGCACATCACTCAATGTGGTGTCATGTGGTGTCAAAGTGTGATGAGGTAGATTTAAATCTGATGGAAATAAAAGATGTGATGACTGATTCAGTTGTGGGTATAAAGAATTGGAACAGCTGAACTTTTGACAACATTAATTTCTTAAACTGACACCAGGAGTTTATGCAATGTTTATTATACAATAATTGTGGTGGGTCCATTTACATTTCTGTAGGATTCTGAATGGCTGTACTGTACTGAATGGCTGTACTGTACTGTTAAGAATCCCACTCAACTTATGTTTTTACAATTACTGACTACAGTGTTATCACCACAGGTTTAATATTATGAGCTCTAACATGATGTTTTGCTTCCTCCTGGCATGTGGAAATGTGTTTGAAAGTTTTTCTTATCACTTTTGCCTCATTAGGGATCAAGAGCAAAATCTGGATATTTATTTAAAGCTGCTTTGCCTTAATGTCTAAAGCACTATACAAAACAAATTTGAATTTAATTAAATCATGCAAAAATGTGTGTTGCTCTGAGGAGGAAGAGTGGAGGGAGGGCATTTTATTCATTTTCCAATCCGTCATGGGCAAACTACCGATACCAGCACACAGAGATTTGCTAGTAACTACCGGTATGTGAACTTTACATGACACTGCATGTGGCCAGAGTAAAACAGTCAGCTTACAGTCAAGTTACAGTCATGACAGAGGAGTATATACTGTGGGAGAGAGCACACAGGTCAGCGGAGCACAAGTGCTATGGGGTCTGAGATGCAGAACATGGAGCTGTCTGAGTAGGTCAAAGATCATGGTGTTGAAGTCTAAATATGGAAAACTGCAGGGCCATGCTGATGGCATGGTTTACAAATGCACTTCAGAACTGCTTCATGTCCCTTTCAGTCATGGCTATATGAAAATCTCTCAATGGTGATGCTTCCTAAAGGTCAAACAACACAAACACAACAAATAAACATCTATATCCATAATGTCATACAATGTAAAAATTACATAGATATTTAAGTGGTTATCATTTATCGACAGCAATGATACTCCTGGGCAATACTAAAAATCACCTCTAGAGAGCAGTAGGTCTCCTGTAATGGAGCCATGGCCTTGTTAAACTCATATTTCAACAATGTTCTCAACACCCACGCCCCCTTATGCATCAAGCTGTTTGATCATCAGGCAGTAGCAGATGGGTCATTATCTGAATGTGTATGACAAACTATGTAGAGCCAGGCCTGAGGATTTGGCCTTCCATTACAGCCAAGAAAATACCACCATGCCAGAAATCCCCCTGCTTCAACACGGACACCATTATATATCCATTATTTCCTTTCTCACACTCTTACATCTAAAAGCAAAACAACAACAAAACCCAAATCTCGCCTCTCACTTTTTATTATTCCACACCTACGCTACTAATCAACTCCCCCTTCACTCAACCACTCACACAGCTATTTACTTTACAGTCCAACACACACACTAGTAGCCCTGAGGTCCAGAGTACTTTATCAGTCCATTACAGTGGCTTTAGTGGTGTAGTGAAAGCACAGTGGCCCCTGCTTCATTAATATCACATCTCTCTAAATCTGCCTTATGCTCTATTTGCCCATACCTACACAGCACACACCATGTTGCTCACGTCCAAGTCTCCTCATTCCTCTGTGCACATTTACCCATCCAGTACCTGCTAATGAGCTCTGTAGAATGAAACTTAGAGGCAGAGACCGATATCACTCCACCACCACCCCCCCCACACACACACACCCACACCCACACAGTGTCTTGTAGTAGTACTTTTGGTATTTGCATTACCTCTGAAAACAGTATATGTTTACTGAGCGGCATAAAACATGTTTGAATTAATTTAAGAAACATTTGAGGACCCTCTATAGATAAAATAATAATAATAATAATAATAATAATAATAATAATAATACATTTTAATACATTTAAAGTTGTAATAATGGTTACAATGATACACACTGAAGCCACACTGCAGTTTTAATATGTGAGGCAGAGTGAGTTTGTCTGTGCAATCAATAAAATACATATTTGTTACTCATTTACGTTATTGAGCATAAGCATCTAAAGGTGACTCTTTTCATTATGAGCTTGTGTTTGCAATATACATAGCATTATGCCCTGACGGTATCTGCAGAGAAAAATAATTTAACATGCATCTCGGGCATAGCATGAGGCGGTGCTGAGCTGGGTCCTGATAAGAGTTATAGAGGGCACTGGGACAACATTATTAACCTGCTGGCATGATACTGGAATATGAATTCTGTCCTTAGCAATTCTGTGTTGTTGTAATTCTTATTCCACCCTACATCCTGCTATTCCTCACACTCACACTCACACTCTCACAAACACACACACACTCGCTCTTTTTCTCACTCTCACTCTCTCTCTATACTGAAATCCCTCTTCAAATGTGTGCCTGGCTGTTGTGGATGTGTAACACAGTGGCTTCTGCTTGGCCATGGCTGCTAAATTACATCCTATGGAGCACCATGTGCAGGGACACCACATGCTTCACTCCTAGCACAGTGAAACAGCCAGTAGACTGCTCCCCTGCTTCTCCTTCAGCTGTATGTCTGTCTGTTTTATGGTCTGTCTCATAAGCATGATGCACAGGGGACAGAAATGCTCAAGACAATGACCTGAAAACAAAAAGGAAAAAAAGAGGCATACCTACAAACGCAAATCGGCTCGTTTGCTGGAGTGCGGATTTGAGAAATGGTGTAAAAATCGAATCATTGAAATATGTTGGCATTAGCACTCTAAAAAACATATCACACACCCACACTTAATATGCTACACAGACAGATGCCTGAAAGAAAGGTAGACATGGGGACTTTAGATGATCATCTATAGCCATATGTTTTTAAGGGTGGCCCAATAAGGGCAGGATGCTCTTTCCAATGCAGCTTTTTCATTTTTTTATTTTTTATTATTAAACCTCACAAGCTGCACATCTAACATCTGCGCCCATAAGAGCAGCAAAGGCTACAAAAACCAACCATTCATATTTTATTGCCCATTTTGCCGGCCATCCATAATTCAACAAGGGGCATACTTAACAGCTCCACGCTTAGGGAATGGTCCAATTATGCAGTGTTTCTGAGGAAAGACTGATTTGGGTTTGCTGTGGTGTTTGTTCATATGTATGGTACATGGTACACACCACTTTATTGAAGTTATAAATGTAACAAGCTACCAGGCAGTGCTGCGTGTTTGGGAGTGGGCTTAATTACCAGCACTGAGTTAGCACCCCATCAAGAGAACCTACAAATAACCTTCTACAAAGAACTGTTCTGGAGATAGCAATGTTAAAGTGTAATGCGAGAAATTATGGCAAGTGAAATGGATAATGATGCAGCATTTTGGTCCATGCCTTTTTTCAGAGTCTGTTAAAGGCTTTTAGCCATTACGTGCAAGCTATTTTTATGTAACGTGGAGGAAGCTATGTGTGGAGCATACAAAAATTACATTAATTTGAAAGTCCTCTTAGAGGGAATTGCAGAAGACTCAGTGTTTCTTAATCATGTGATGCTAAGACAGAAAGAGAAAGATGGAACAGATATCAGATATCATGCCAGGGATTCAAGGTTGTTTCATCATAATTGATCTTAGAGCTGGGTTGGAAATCCATTGTGGAAGTGACTGGCAAGTAACATTGCAGCATCACATATAAAGGGTTGATCTAGAAACCCAATCACACATGAATTTCACAGTCATTTTAAAGACAATTTCAGAAAACTCTTATATTAGAAATCTGTCATTTGATAATCAGTTCATTTAATCAGGTCCTCTTTTTAGTAAATAAAAGAGATACTAAGATTGAGGAAAATAGATAGAGTGAGGTCTATTAGTCATGTGCTGCTTTACACTGATGAAACCGAGAGCTTAATGAGTGTCCTTTTCCCAAGAAGAGAAGCAGAACCAAGGGCACAGCCATTCATCAGCTTTAGGGACACAGAGTCAGGGGGCTGTATGAACAGACGGACAGTGCAGCTCAGCGGGGACAGTGTGGAAACAAGCCTGCATGCTCTAAACTCACTTTAACCAGCCCCAGGTCCCTGTGAACCTATACCATCCCACAACATGGACCACAGAGACTAGCCTAATTGATCAGCCTGCCACTGCTCTTTATTGTTAACACCAACTTGTCATGCTAACAAATTAGATTGTTGAGAGATGAGACCAATTAATTCTGATGGGCATGTGGCATGCCAAGTTTTCTGGGCCAAATTGCAATTGCAAACAGTTTTCTTTCTAGGTATTGATGCCAATTCAAATGCCAGCTCTCTTATACGATCTCTCATATACTAGAGCATCTAAAGATATACAACCACTGGACACTTTAATAGGAACATCTTTCCCCCTGCTCATTCGTGTAATTATCCAATCAGCCAATCATGTGGCAGCTGTGCAACGCAGCACAACAGATCACGAGCATCTGTTAATGTTCACATCAGATATCAGAATGAGGTAAAAATCTGTTCATCAGTCTTTGTTCAGTTTTGGTGAGACTGTAGCTGCAGATTCCTGTTCTTGGCAGACAGAAGTGGAACCTGATTTGGTCTTCTGCCATTCGCCTCAATGTTTCACATGTTGTGCATTCTGAGATGCTTTTCTTCACCGCAGTTATACAAAGTGCCTGTTTGGTAAGAGCCAGAATTAGGCACAACAGGAAGACAAAGACATTGCCTTGCATTTCTAATGGCAGTCTTCATTAACAATGTACATTAATTCTCTCTCTCTCTCTCTCTCTCTCCCCCTGTTTGTCTTGTCTCACGTGTGCCCATGGCAGACTAATATAATCTCTCCACAAATTCATTAAGTATGGAACTGGTCTTTTACAGCTTCCATGGCCCAGAGCCAGATGTATGAACAAGTGCTGTTTTATAGCAATCATGCACAGCCAACACATGAATCATCACTCATGGAGTGCAATGATTCACTGGCACCAGATTAGAATTACTATGCTAGATTCATCTTAAAGGATATACCAGATAATTGGTCAAATCAAACACAGAGTGTACCCTGGCATCACATGCTAATACATGCTTATGTGGATCTCATATCTCTAGGGTAGGCAAGGATTTTAGAAACATCATTATGCTGTATTGGTGCAGCCTTAATATTCATCAGCTCTCATGTCACATCTTTTCTCCTCTGTTTACCAGAGTGTGTGCTGTGAAAGACACTTACTTTTGTTATGCAAATCAATCCCATAGCAGATATCATGCCAGGGACTCAAGGTTGTTTCAACACAATTGATCTTATAGCTGTGCTGGAAATCCATGTTATTGCAGTGTTGAACCGTTTTCTCTCTTAATGTGGCATTAGAAATGTTGCAATATCACGTCCTATTTATTTGTATGTTTCTTGGGGAGAATCATTGGCCGAAATTAATTTTTTAGTATTTCAGTAAGTAAAAATTGGGAAATATTGCCCTTTATTAAAATTCCCTGAACATTAACAGGAAGCTCTGCAATTTCCTGAATTGCAGAAATAAGCTACTATTTGATCAATATTATTTGTTTTGTAGTTTAAAATCATTTTACTCTAGAACAGTTATTGCAGCAAACTATAAGAAGTATTTCTATTAATAAGCAGCAATCAGGTTGAAAAGTTATGAATGCTTTATCCTTAAATTAAATCAAACCAGAAACAAGAATTGAAACAAATTCCAAATGGCTGTGATTAGTTTAAAGTAGACTCTGTAGCATTACCTTGCCACAGTCTGTAAGATAGAAACCAAATCTAGTCAAATGTAAACTCGTTTCGATTGGTTTACACTGAGAAAATGTATTATCTTGAGTCAAGTTCACACAATAAAGAAAAGTGATGAAAAGCCATTTCTATGCAAATGGTGTTGACATGCATGGGCTATATTTCCCATTCATTATGAGGATCTAAATTGCTTTGCCACACTTATTGAATTGAGATCTAAATGATCACTTAATCTAGTTGAGCTGTGATCTATTTTCATGGCGCAGGCCTTTAATTTGTTGTTACTGCACATCGGATGCTTGATTTGCAATATTGAAGAAATATTTCTCCATCAATAAACCACTTTCTTCAGTCTCCTCCCTGTCCCTCCTCTCTTCATCTCATCCCTCCCTCCATCTTTCAGAAACATCACACTCCAGTCCCTCCTCTGCTGTCAACTTGGATGGTGGGATAGAGTGTAAAAAGAAAATGCTATTGCACTTTTACGCTTGCTGGTGAATTATGATTCAGATGGGTCCATGGAACACATCCTTCTTATTCCATCAGCTTCTTCCTTCCCATTTCACACTAGTCAATCCATGTGACACTCATTTCACGCCACAAATGAATGCTATCTAAAGCTTTCTGTGTCTTTCTTGAGCCTCTTTCATTGGCTTCTGTTCTTTTGCTCTATTTTTCTTTCATTTCATTCTAGGTGACAGAGCTGTCACATTTTCACCATTTTGAACAAAAGCGTCTCCACAATGAGACAGTGGCCTGTGACAGCAGCCTCCATCCTTCCCTCTCATCCTCCACTTGATTGACATTTCCCAAGCTGACAGTGGCTTATGTATCAAGGGAAAGGAGGGCAAGACTAGATGTCACAACAGGTAGCTGTCACAGTGCTCAAGAAGGAGAGATGGGAACGTACAACACAGCAGTGCCAACATGAACAACATATTGCTTTGGGGTAAATACAGCAGCCATTTCATCTACATCGTCTTTCTAAAACATTATGAATAACTTAATTACTATGTTTCTTCTCAGTTGACATTAGTCATGCATCAGAAGATTAGTTGCTTGCCACTGGGGTTATCTATCAAACAGAAATTGCGATATGCTTTTATGTAATGAAGGCCAACAGATGGAGCTTTCAGTTTCTGCAAGACAGCCCAAAAGAAGAAAAAGAGATTCAGACAGCATGGTCAATCACACCACTTATATGGATACAGATAAAGTGAGAAATTACGGTGGCATGAAGAGCACATTGGCACTGAATAGCAAAAATTCATGGTAGGCACAAGAAATACTATACATGCTTTAAATTGGCCCATCCTTATACATCCACTAATTTTTTGTTCCACTTATGCTACACAGAGTTGCAGGGAGCCTGGAGCCTATCCAAAGGGACTTGGCACATAAGGTGGGGGACAAGATGGGCAGGGTGCCAACCCATCACAGGGCACAATCACACACACCAAACAATTTGGAAATGCCGATCAGCCTACGATGCATGTTTTTGGGCTGGGGAGGAAACTAGAGTACCCAGCGGAAACCCCTGAGGCTTGGGGAGAACATGCATACTCTGCACACATAGGGCAGAAATGGGAATTGAATCCCCAACCCCAGAGGTGTGAGACAAACATGCTAACCACTAAGCCAACATGCCCCTTGATACATGTGTTCATTTAAATTCAACAACGGATCTAACCTGTTCAGGGTCATGGTGGAATCCAAGCTTATGCTGGAAACAACGTGCATAAGACATCCTTGCTGAGTCAAGAGTTGATCTAAATCAACCTGCACACACGTATTCATACACTCTTTCAAACCTAAAGCAATTTAGCTTAGTCAGTCGAACTACTGGGATGTTTTTGGGAGGTGGGAACAAGCTGGAGAACTCAGACAAAACCTACATTGAAATGGAGAGAACAAGCACTGCACAGACAGTAACCAGAGCTCAGGATCAAACCGGAGACTGTGGAGATGTGAGAAGGCAACACTGCCCACAGTGCTACCATGCTGCTCCACCTTGATGCAAGTTACAAATATTTTTTTAATTTCCCATATTAAGTAACTAATCAAGGAGAAAAAATCTTTGTAGAATGCACCACAATGACCTATGTGGTCATCTATATTGAAAGACCAGTGAAAACAAGATACACTGAAGGTAAATACAGTGGTTCCTAATACTCAACAGGTTTGGTCAAAACAGCCACACACTGGCTGGATGATTTATGGTCGGCATGAATTGCATAAATTCATGGGGTAGTGGTGGCTTGGTGGTTAAAGGCTCTGTGTTGTTGATTAGAAGATCAGGTGTTCAAACCCCAGCACTGCCAAGCTACCACTGTTGGGCCCTTGGGCAAGGCCCTTAACACTCAAATGCTCAGCTGTATAAATCAGATAAATGTAAGTCGCTCTGGATAAGAGCATCTGCCAAGTACTGTAAAAGAAAAACAAGTACATCTCTGTTGTGATTTAGCTGGCAAGACTTATTTCCAAGGTGTGCCCTGTGCCCACGCACCTAACTGCATCTATTATCCTGTTCAGCCATATTAATGATATTAGAATCAAAGTGCAAGGTTCAAGGATGAGTTTGATGCTGTAATTACTGTAAGTCTAGCTGCATAAAATACGCAGGAAAGTCAAATGGATGCGGCCTCTTTGTTATTTTTCAGAAATAAAGTAACAGTGGCAATTTAGTGAGTGTTTAATTCAGTTGCGTTTCAGCCAGATCGTTTAGTATTCAAGTCACACACACACACACACACACACACTCTCACTCTCTCTCTCTCTCTCACACACACACACACACACAAATGAAGAGAGTGAAGTCTCAGTCCCTCACATGACAGCACTGTTATATCTGAGGCAGCAGCAGCATCAGAGCTGGACCTGCGCACTGTTTCTCGGCTCAGCTTCAGAGCTCAGAAGCGCATCTCAGAGGACAGATGGAGGCAAAGCCAGCATTGCGTTCAGGGACTGCTTTCTGTGGACCCAATGCAATAACTGTACCTGTACCTGCTGACTGTTATTCCTGCCGTCGCTGTCAATGCTGATCAGTAAAGGAATAGCTCGTTTTTGTCTCGCCTTTAGCCTTTTTATTTTTGTTATTTTTTAGAGGAGGCTGGAAACGGACAGAGGATGGCTCGGAAAGAGCCGCTGTAAGAACTGCGTAAGTTTGAACACCGGTGGACTGAGAGAAGCGAAATAAGCATAAAAAAGTCCATCCCGTCTATGGTTTAAAGATGCGTTTAAATAGATAGTGCGCGAGTAGATTGTGTTAGATGGAGATAGATTTAAGTTCGTGTTAACTCCGCATCCTTGAGGATACTCGTGTTAAAGCAGCCTATCCCGCCTGACTGAGATGGATTGGTGATCCCGCATCTCCGGCAGCGTCCTAACTTTGCCATGATGAAGTCCATCTTCTACAGCCGCTTCTTCATCCTGCTTCCATGGGTGCTGATCGTCATCATCGTGATAGACATCGACACGAAGAGGTCCTCCGTGCGCAACACGGCGCACTCGTACCTGTCCCGGCTGAGCAGCGCGCCGAGGCGGGACGCAGCTCTCCATGCGCCCAACCGCACCGCGCCGCCGCCGCCGCCGCTCATCTACGCCATCACGCCCACGTACAGCCGTGCCGTGCAGAAAGCCGAGCTCACGCGCTTGGCCAACACTTTCCGCCAGGTCCCGCACTTCCACTGGATCGTGGTGGAGGACTCCGCAAGTCGCACCGAGCTTGTGTCGCGCTTCTTGGCGCGCGGCCGCGTCCCGTACACGCACCTACACGTGCTCACTCCGCGCCGCTTTAAACGGGCCGGCATGCCGCGCGCCACCGAGCAGAGGAACGCAGCGCTCTCGTGGCTCCGCGCGCACCGCACAGCCACCGACTCCGGAGTGGTGTTCTTCGCCGACGATGATAACACGTACAGCCTGGAGCTTTTTGAAGAGGTAGACTTGCATTAAAACAAACAGAAATACTAAAGTTAGTCGTGATTGCACCAGTCGGGCTCGTGCTTACTTTAACATTTGTATTGTTCATTTTAAATCACATCACATTTTAAATTCTTCAAACTGACGAAACCCCTCAAGCGAGTTCAAACATCATTTAAATTCTGATCAGGGGTTAACATGGCTTTCGGAGGTGGAACATCATTTCCTTGATGTGTTTCAACGACGTGGGAAAACTGCTATCATTTTACTGTGATTAAAACAGGTTTTCAGTACAAGCTCTAGTTTCCGCCCTATTGCGCAATTTACCAAGCTACAATCGCATGATCAGACTTTACAAAAATTTCAGTAGCTGATTCCTTGTCAGTCTTGGCATACACCATTGTAGGCTATCTACATATCTTCTGATGAAATGAACAAAGATGTTAAAAATTGCCAGATTTTTAATCTAGCAGAATGAACACCAGCATCATTTTTTCATTATAATCTTTCCTCTGTCCATCAGTAGTTCACTCAGCTCTTAACTGAAGTCAAATCTAAAGGGTTTTCGAGACAATTATAGGTTGCACAAACTGCCTATGAAATTGAATTAAAAGATCAATCCATTAAAAAAAGCCTACAGGATAAAGATGTAGCTGGCAACCTCAATATGGACGGTTTCATCTAGCTATACAAAGTAGATTAGACACTGAAAGCTTTGGATTGCCTTTAGTAATAGCAGGAAAAAACAGTCCAGGCTGCCTAAAAGTTGAGGCATCATTCAGTAATTTCTGTAACAGTTTGAAGTACTATAGAACAACAGGAAGAGTTGCATGGTTATGAACATCAACAGGGCAAACAAGACTTCACCATAAACATGCATTGCCAAAACAATAAGAGAAAGGCCAGGGGAGTTAGTACAGCTATATGTGTAAGGGCTGTGTATATGTGTTCGTGTGATTTGTCACACAGAATAGTTAAATGGATTTCATGAAAATTGTAAGATCAGGATAAAGTGCTTAATGAGAATTAATGAATGAGTGAGTGGATAAATGATTCAAACCAATTTAAAATATGTTCTCATACTGGAGCTTGCCATCATTTCACATGAAACAATGGTTCTAGAGCTCCCCTGTGGTCCTGCCAGTTTAACTCCAATATTAGCCCACCTTGCCTTAGTATTAGATGTTCAATCAAAATGACCTTTACTTTTAAATGAACCTGTTCCACAAAGCAGAGTTAATCTGAGCAAGACTTTATTAGATGACTGTTATCGTCTAAAATTAATCAGGCTATGGTTTGATGGACTAGAGAGACCTGCACTTGTTCGATGCATATTTGATACCCTGAGGGAAATTGGGCAATTGTATGATCCTGGAAATAATATTAGCTTAATTTCACTGCCAGCTTCAGAAATGTGAGTGAGCAGCCTGATAATCATTAAACTGTGGGATTGAGAACCTGACAGATTTGTGGGATTAGCACTGTAAGACACATACTGTACAGGTATTTCATGGATCTAGGAGCTGCATAAACACAGCGGTTTGCTTTTAATGCTTGTGCAAGTCAGAAACTTCCTGCAGCAGATTATTGCTGCAAACAAAATGCGAATTACTTCCTGCACACAAGTTTGTATACAGTGTGTGCTAGTATAAAACTGCATCAAATGTCTCTACATTAAATAAAGTTAGCATGACCAGAGCCCTCAATTTTAGATTCATGTTCATACCCAGTGCCCTGCGATGGATTGGCACCCTGTCCAGGGTGTACCCTGCCTTGTGCCCGATGCGCCCTGGCATAGGCTCCAGGTTCCCTCGTGACCCTGAAAAGGATAAGCAGTATAGAAGATGGATGGATGGATGGATGTTCATACCCAGCCAATCAATTAATTAGTTGAAGCTTAAATTCAGGTTCAGTGCACTAATATTGAAAAAACTCAATCACTGACTTGAATGACAATTCACACAACTTCGATTGAGGAAACTTGCATTTTTCATCATTGTCTGTGTGAACTAAGTCATGTCTCTCTCTTTCAAAGGAAAATAAATGGGTAACAAAAGTTAATATAGCCATAATACTAGAAAAAAGTATCTAGCTTAAAATTGTTCAATTATTCACTATTCACACAATACCAGCAGATAATCATAAAAAGCTTTTGATATTTCTGTTAGCTGTATTAATGTAGGGCTGTGTGACTACACTGGAAGGCAGCTACAGTTCTGGAATAACGAAAGCTGCTTCAGACTCCTCAGTCCAGATCGTTCTGCCATGTTGCGTGAAATGCCATGGTTCATTGAGTGTCTGTGGCTAAGGGCTAGAGGACATGCTGCTCAAAATTCCAGTCAACCAATAAGACATTTAAGATGTATGCCTTAATATAAGGTGTACTAACCTCAGACAAATGCGCAAAGGAGTGAAAAGCAAAGAGAAAGCTTTTGCACCTTTTAATAAACTGAATAAATAAGGAAAGTGTAGTGAGAATGTTTGTTTTTTAAATTAAATATATTTAATATATTCTGACACAGAAATAACTCCGTACTTTAGCTGTCTGAATTTCTGCAGAGGATAAAAGTGGAAAATACTATAGTCCATACATAAACAGCTGATAGAGGAATTTCTCTTGTATTGCTTCATCTTTTGCAACATCTCTTGCTCAGGCTTGTTCTTTCTCCTGCCTTTCACTTTGATCACAGTCCTGTTTATTTCCATCTTCCCACCCTTGTGTTCTATTACCCCACCCCACTCTAGGATGTAGACCTTTATCTCATAACTCATATTCTCCTATCTCTTATGTTTTAATATCTCAATATCAACTGCACATTCCTCTTTTCCTGCTTTAGTCTTTATTCTCTCCATTCTGCGTTCTCTTCACATATCTCACTGCTACATTCATTTGCCTTCCAGATCAGCTGTTTTCATGCCACAGGCCTTGGGAGAGTGAAAGACTCTCTTTACATCATCAGCATTGGTTTTGTCTTCAGAGTTCCTCTCTATCTCCCCCGCCTCCTCTCTTTCAATTCAGTTTCTCAGCACAGCTGGACATGGAGTTGAGCACATGGAATAGACCATAAAGGGCAAAACATAATGCAGTTGTGCTGATGAATGCAGCCCTGCTCAACACGAGCACATAAAACACCTCGGGCTTGATTTGGAGCACAGCAGTCTAAGTGCCTTATTATCACTGCTCAAATCAGTCACATTCATAACAAGAAGCAGCTCCTTCATTATGATAGTACTGCCTCATTATATTATATATGTGGGTCTTTTCTATCCTGTGGTGACGAGCATAATTTGTTTCTGTTTCTATTTTACTTTCTCTACTCTGTTCAGCACTTTGGTCAGCATTGCTGTATGAAATGTGCGATATAAATACATTTTACTTACTTACTTTACTTACATAATTTACATTTTTTTAACTTGACATTTGGTGGTATGATGGTGCTGTAAGTTGTGTTGGTGCCTTGCAGCTCCAGACTGCAAGGTACTGTCTGTGTGGAGCTTCTCATGCTCATCCCATGTCTGTGTGGGTTTCTTCTGGGTTCTCTGGTTTTATCCCACCTCTCAAAAATTTGACACTAGGTGGACTGTCTGCTCCAAGTTGGAGTTGCAATCTACTGGCATCCCAGGGTTTACTCCTGTCTGGTCTCATCACGAGCATAACCAGAATAAAGCAGTCTGTACAGGATTTTGCTGAGTTTTTTTTGTGATTGTTGTGGCCAAAAATGCTTGATTTTGCTGTGGCTTTTTACAAAATTTGAGGTGGTTATTTTTTGTGCTTTTTTTGAGGAAAACTACTAGAATTGGTGAGACTGCAATTGCACAAAATTGTTTTGCATGGTCTTTCTGAGTGTATGACACACGTGAATCGAAGAGGCCTTTGGTAGAATGCATGGTGTGATGATGTCACATGATGTGTCTCGGCCTAAATCTGCAGGAAAATCTGTGGTAATTTTGTAAAATTGCAGGCTCCTCCGAATATTGCGGAGTTTGCTTGAACTTGCGTTAATTTCTGCTCAATCCTGGAGGGACTGATAAAGCAGTTACTGATAATGAATCAAGAAATTTACTTTCTACATGAATACAGCTACACACTGCCTTGCATTTTGTATGCTCCTATAAAACTGATGTTTCGTTATTTTTGTAGAAACGGTTTCTTACGTCAAGAGATTAAAGATTATTCTTTAGCAGGCTCTAATATCTTTTGGTCTCGCTATGGCAGGGTTATGTGTTCTTAGGTCTGACCTCGGAAGATGCTCTATGATGCCACTGCTTGCTTAACCAGAATGTCTCTGCACTCTGACAGCAATGAATCCAGCTGCATTTGATGCATGTTGGTGCTGCTGTAGTTGATGACTCAGAGGGATGATTGTGCAGCTGCAGGCGTTGATGTCCTGACTACACTGGAGAGTTCTCCGGCTTTCTGGCTTTGATTTAGACTCCCATTTATAGAGCTCCATTAAGGAGGAGAAGCCTTTGAAAAGTCCCTAGAAGCAGATGGGAAGGGGGTGGTGAAGGGACGGTATTAGAGTCGAGCAGCTCAGATACAGCAACACTCCAAGCACAAGCTTCAAAGCTTCCTTCAGCCCACAGGCATCATTGTCTGACACTTCACAATGCCACGTACCATGCTTACATGAATAGCACAGCCATTAAATATTTAAAGCCTACTCTGACTTTTTTGAGGGGAAAAAATATCAAAATGGCTTATTCACACACTCCTTGAATTCTATCCACACTTTATAGTTCCGTTACTTATCTAGTGAAAAGAACAAAAATATCATTTAGCTTTAGGTTGTTTTGATTTGCACCAGCAGAAAGCTACCATCAAAAAGAACATCTGCAATATAAACAATGTGCTGCATCAGGTGCGAATGATCTTATTGCTTTTCCAGCTTCACAGTGGCTGCAGATGGATGAGGTTATTCAAACTGAAAATGAGCCAACGTGCTGTAATACAATCCCACAGAAATCCTTTCTCATCTACTGAAATTCAATAAAAATAGATGGCCTCACAACAAGCACCATTAGATCTACACAAACCGTATACGAACATTTTATATCTAGAAATGAATTTTGCAGTCCCTAGAGGAAAGACAGGTGAAGTGTGTGTTTGCTGAAGCTTTTTATTAAACATAAATTGTGTCATATTCTTAGTACACATATTGAACGCATTTTATTCTTTATTTCCTCTCAGATGCGCTCGACTAAAGGAGTATCAGTATGGCCGGTCGGACTCGTAGGGGGCCGCAGGTATGAGCGGCCCGTTGTAGAAAAGGGCAAAGTGGTGGGCTGGTACACAGGCTGGAAGGCTGACCGACCTTTTGCCATCGACATGGCAGGTAAGACTTGTCCATACTTAAAAACCCTTTAAACAGTAGCTACGGCCAACATTTATTATGGTCTTTCAAATATTACCTTTCATGTAGTGTAACTCCCAGAAGAAGGAACTGATTCTGAACGTCTGAAACGAGTCGTCAGTAATTTCAGACTTACTTCCTGTACTAACCTAATTAGGTTTGGTCTTCATCGGCTGCTCGCGAACAGACGGAGCTGAAACTTGTCATGGTAGTGGCCATTTCCTTTTCGACACACGCTGACAGTGTGTTAGACCAATCACAACAGATTGTGACATCTGACCAATCAGAGCAGAGTCTGCACTCTGAAAGGAGGAGTTTAGCGCGAATCCTTTAGAACGGATCATTTAACCAGTCGTTTGTGACACTTGGGGAAACAAAGGTAACGCTGCAGTTTAAATTATGAGCACAAAGTGTTTTTCGACCTCGCATACATGTAAATCTATTGTGTGACACCTTTAAAACAAAACTAGGCACGTTTCAAAACCAGAATAGGTGCGCTTGAATGTGTTTGATAAAAGAACTACTAAATTACTAGTCACTCTATTGAATACATACATACACGATTTACACGTTTGACTGGTACAGCACAGATTTAAGACACAGCAGAACATCCCTGAAAAGGACAATGTGTCTCGCTCTCATTCAAACTGCGAGGAGTAAGAATGTCATTCGCTTCTGTGTCTGTTGTAAAAGCTTGTCATTTGCACAGTGACATGTGCGATGGACAGCTGGACTGGTTGTAGCTGCAGTAGCTCACATGACGGGACACAGAATGCCACTCTGCAGAAGATCCCAAACCAAACTTCACTCAAGATGTCTGCAGAGATATAAGGTTACTAAAACTTGACAGCAAAGCATTACTAAGAAAGCATGGGGTGGGTGAGATGCCAAAAGAACATGGAATAAAGCCACTATAGTAGCACGTAAAGTCACTCACAGCCTGGTTTGTAGATTTGCCTATATTAAATAAGACACTGCTTAAATGTATATACACTTTTGCTTCATGAGGGGGGAAAAACAACTACATGCCCATCAACCTTTTTCTGATAAACCAGTGTTGTATAGCATGTATTTGCATATTGGAACATGATTGGCTATTATATATTATGTCACACAATAACACTTGCTCATCCGGTGTTCAGTACTAATTTCCTGCTTCTCTAAACAATGCAAAACAGCTGCACTGCCATTTATTACACTTTCACTAGTCTAACTTCCCAAAAGAATTAAATTATGCTGTACAGAGTTCAATAACATTAAAGAACATGTTTCAGTTCATTTGAGTTGATTCTTGACTGTTCATGCAAAAGACTGACAGTGTTTTTTTACGCTGTATGGCTGTGGTGCTTGTGCCACATACAAAGATGATCACAACTTAAGTAGGTTAACAAGTTCTTCACATTTTTTTTGTTTGTATGCAGGCAACAACTAAATCTATGCTCAGAACACCATCACATTACATGTTCCTCGGTGTAGTTTGTCGATTATGGTGCAGAACAATCCAAATTTATCAAAGGATATCAAACGATAGATTACCGTCCAAATGCATTTGGGAATAATGGCTCCGAGACGCAGATCAATCATAGCTGACGGGATGCTGACTCTCTGAGAATGCTCTGGGTGCTCTTAATTAATGCCCCTTAATGACTTTTGTTCCAAAAACAAATTTACCTATGACAACATTAATAACACAATGTCGAGACTTCCATTGCAGCATATTAAAGTGAGTCACCCTGTTTCTGCTACAAGTCACTGCATTCTGCTGATTTACTGCATTTCTTTTGGAATAGCAGCAGTGTATTAACGTCGGTGTGGCAGGAAGGTGCTGACACGTCTGAAACACACAGAGTGCCAGACTTCACATAATGCAAACTGAGGAAGATAAAGAGAATGGCAGAGCTCCAGTTATATACAGAAAGAGCAGCAATGCAGAGCAAAGCAGAATGCAGCGGAGAACTCTCCAGGCTCCTGCAGTGCCTCTGGATGTTGTGCTGTTAATTAATGGCTGATAACAGGATACTACATTATCCTCGCCTTTCTTCTTGCTCCCGGTCTGTTCCCGATCAGTATTTCGATCCTTTCGCGCTACCCCTCCCCAGCTTGCTCCTGGTCTTATCTCTGGATCAGCCACCTGTAACATCAGCATCAGTATGAAATTCTGTATAAAATTCCCCCAAAAATGTAAGCTTCATGAGCCCAATCTATTAAGCTTGCATCAGAACAAAAGCAGGGGACAATGAGATGAATTTAGTATTAATGCTGTCTGGGTCCTGCATAGAACAAACAATAGTGAGGTAAAGAGGTCCCTCCTCAGCTCTCATTGCGTTCAAGTGCAGTTCTCACCTGAAGAGGGGCTCAAGTGTTTGACCTAACACAGAAGACTTTCTAATATAATCCTGTTATTTGCCTTCTAGCTTTACTTATGTAAGTTAAAAAAAAAAAAAAAAAAGGCTGCATTGCAGCTACACAAGGTTTAGCCCATGTGACTCACCCCAACCTGTCTGTGTCTAAGGCACTGAGTGGGCTGCATTAACACAATGTGATTTTTTTGATTGCTCATAGCTGCAGCCAGGCAAAGGGTGCACGCAGCGCCTGTGCCTAGAACACTAAATCTGGAGAGCCCTTGAACGTAGCTGAGTGTACGGGGAGCAAAATAGAGCAAAGGATTATAAAAATATAATAAATCCTTTCCTTTTGAGCTCTATCAAAGTGTCTCTGATGTAATGATGCACTCGTACAGAGTGATATCGGAACAGAAAGTAGTTCAAAAGGCTAAGAGCATTAGAGGTAAATTGACTGACCATCTATTAATAAACCGTAGCAAGGCTCATGATAGAACGTACTTTGAAGCGCTACTTATAGAGCAGGTACACAGTTGCGAAGCTCGGCTGAATCTCAGCGTCTCTGCTGCAGTGAAGTGACTGTCGCTGTGGGGGTGGCAGAAACCCAGGTGGCTTTAGCTAAAGCACAGGCGTCCTAGAAAAATCAGCCTGTACCTGGGATAAAAAACACAGCTGAGGGCTATATTTCCCTCTGGATTTTTTCTTTTCTTTTTTAGACTGAGGCTGTTTCTATGTAACCCACCACCACACAACTGTTACACAGGATCGTGGAGTCTTTGTTAGCGACTTATATGGATTATTATAGAGTATTAAAATTACTCCAAAGAAACGTGAAGAAGGCAAATGAACACATGCCATGATGGAAGGATAAGGGTAATCAGTAGGGAAACAAATTATAGAAGACTGTGTGTGGATGGGGGCGCACAGTGGCTTAGTGGTTAGCACGTTCGCCTCACACCTCCAGGGTCCGGGGTTCGATTCCCGCTGGGGCCATGTGT
>JAOUWY010000062.1:20526913-20544426 GCA_025728095.1 Prietella phreatophila | reverse complement strand
TCCCCCAGTCCAAAGACATGCATGGTAGGCTGATTGGCGTGGCTAAATTGTCCATAGTGTATGAATGGGTGTGTGTGTAATTGTGCCCTGCGATGGACTGGCATCCTGTCCGGGGTGTACCCTGCCTTGTGCCCGATGACTCCTGGGATAGGCTCCAGGTTCCCCACGACCCTGAAGAAGGAATAAGCGGTTGAAGATGAGATGAGAGATGTGTGTGGATGTTTATGAGTTTGTATTGAGGAACTGACTGAAATGAAAAGGCAGGAACATCCCAGAAGAAATGCATGTAATAAATACTCACTATAAATACCTCTAATAATAAGCTGACAAGAAGGGCGCACGGTGGCAAAGTGGTTAGCCTCGTTCGCCTCACACCTCCAGGGTCTGGGGTTCCATTCCTGCCGGGGCCGTGTGTGCAGAGCATTTTCAAAAAGCATTTTCTGTGGAGATTTAAGGGGGAGTTTTGAGAGAAAAATCAATTGTGTGTGCAACAGCAAAGCTGATGGTAGGAGTGATACAGGTTTAAATTTTGAGTATAACAACACATAAGTGCAAAATAAGTCCTCATTATAATGATCACCAAAGGACATATTTCCAGTTTTAAACATCAGCAGGACAGGAAAGAGGCATGCAATTAAATTTAAAATGATGGCAAAGTGGAATCTAAATGTTAAGCGTAGACAGCATGACAGGCGGTCACCTTTCACAATACAGAGTGTAGTACTTTTGGTTTCTAATTGTGGCCAAGAACTGCCTACTTCCACAGGAAGAAGCTATTTCACTGTTATTACAAAGGGCATTACTGACATTACTCACCCGTAACTGTTTCTAAGTTATGAAGACAAAACGTATAAATTTTAAGATGGGATACAGGAAGATGTTTTCAATCAAGTGACAGTATAGTGCTCTGAAAAGCTCACTGCATCACAGTGTTTAAAAGTTCATTGTCTCTCTTGGAAGTGAGTATATGTATGTGCGAATAGCCAATCCGATTGCAACCCTCAATGTGCTGAAGCTGGTGAATAGATACAGTATGTGTACAAAGGTTGCTGAGGCTACAATAAGACTGTGACAAGAAGAATGAAATGAAGAAAAATAAAGAATCCCAACAGTAAACTTAGCTAAGAAGCAGCTCAATCTTCTCATCCATGGCACTGCATTAACTTCTCTTCTCTTCTCCATGGCTTAGGCTTTGCTGTGAACCTCCAGGTGATCCTAGACAACCCACTAGCTCTCTTCAAGAGGAGAGGAGCTAAGCCAGGTATGCAGGAGTCTGACTTCCTCAAACAAATAACCAAGCTGGAGGATCTGGAGCCAAAGGCTCGCAACTGCACCCAGGTGAGTAACATGCCCTACAGTATACAACATAAAATACACACTATGGCCAAACCTATGTGGACACCTGACCGTCACATCCATATGTGGGCCTTCTTCAAACTGTGGCCACAAAGTTAGAAGCACACAGTTATATACAATGAATTTGTATGCTGTAGAATGACCTATTTCAGCATGACAACGTCCCTGTGCACAAGGCCCGATCCTCTTCACTCAGTCACTTTATGGAACGCTATACTTATTGCTGCTACACTACTGAATAGTTTGCAGCCCATGTACTGTGTATTTATTGTCCTGTGCATTTATTGTTCTGTTAAGTGTATTGTTTGTCCTGCACTTGTCTCACACTGTTGTGTATTTGCACTTTAGTAGTCTTGCATACTGTTGTGTGTTGCACCATGGTCTTGGAAAAAATGACGTTTCATTGTAAGGAATACATGATATAGAGACGAATGACTTGTCTTGACTTAGATAGCTTGTTAAGGTTGGTGTAGAAGAACTCGAGTGGCCTGAACAGAGCCATGGCCTCAACCTAACGAACACCTTTGGGATGAATTGAAATGCAGACTACATGACCAACCTCAGTAACGCTCTTATGGTGGTTTGGGCAGGAATCGCCATAACCAAGTTCAAAAATGTATTGCAAAGCCTTACCAAAAGAGTGGAGGCTGTTATAGTGACGACGCCACATTAATGCCCAAGGTTACAGGCTGTCCAGCAAGCACATATGGGTGTGATGGTGAAGCATCCACATACTTTTGGTCAACACGTACCTTTAGGCATAATTGAATCAGTGTCTGAAACATTCCTGTATAAAGTGGTGAGTCACATTTTTCTGCCTCAACTGTACCCTAATCCAGCCTTGACTAAATCCCAGGCTTTATAAGATCAGCAATTCCTTCAGTTTAGAACTTATATTACTTGTGTATAATTACAAGAAATGTCTTTCTATATCTTATATGTTTCATACTTAAAAGTGAGCATGGCAGGTTAGAGTACTGAAGGGTCAACACACGGAAAATACGCCTGAGCTGGTAACATCTCCTTACTTTGGGTGTAGGTCTCTCACCGCACCTAGTCATTGTAGCTTCTCTTCCCAGGCCCTGCATGTCACAGCTAGTGCCATCATCATTATCACCCAATTATCCTAATGGCAGCAGTGCTGGGATTATTAATAGTGACTATTAGCAGAGCTGACATTACCACTAATCACCAGCGCCAGCCAGTGGAGGACACACGTCGTACAGCAGTGTCTTACACTGCTATCATTATCAGTCATAATATAAAGGCTCCATATTCAACCTAGCGTAGATCTAAAAGCTTAACTCTACATTATACTGTAGCACTTCATAAAGTGAATTCTGGACTCAGCAGAACACCTCAAAGAATGCTGCAAATGACTGATTATATTAAATAAATGAAGTGGATTCCAATGAATATGGATTATAACACACTTATTTTAATAGATGACATTCAATTAAACACTCATCAAGAAAAAAAATAAAAGGTAAGGCGACTTTGTCTTGACATTCATGGTTCAGCTTGCTCATCGTCATAACAGTGTCGAGTCTGTGCATCCGAGCAAAGCTTTACACACGTCTTAAGGAAAGGTCAAACTTCTAGAAGTGTTTTAAAAATCATCTCTGGGGACAACAGTGAACAAGCTGTACCACAGACAGGGCGATGTGGGCAGCTCCCAGCATGCATCTCAACAGGAAGGGTTGTGATGTTGGACTGATTGGCCTGGTTCAGAGACTCAACTGAGCAATCAGGAGATGGTGGATGGGGGTGGGAGAGCAGGAAAAGAGAAAGAGGGAGGCAGAGGCGGAGATTGACAGTGAAATAGAATGGGCAAATGAAGGACAGCGTGACAGATTTGGCAAGATGGAGGTTGAAGGAGGGCAGGGAGCTAGAGAGTGAAAATGTTTGAAGCAGTTCTCAGTCCCGATTCTGCTTATTAATGTCAATATGCATCTCACTCTCAATGTCTAGAACCTGCCAGCTTAGCACACAACACAATCAGATGATTCCTCCTTTCTGCAATGCACTCAGCCTTGAAGAAATATTTCAGTCTAAAGCCTCATTAGACGCAGTAACTAGAGCTGCACATATAGTTGATATTTATTTATGTATAAATAAAAACTGTCATAGTAGACATCTACAAAATGTACAAATGAACAATTTTAAAGACAGCCTCAGAGTGTTGCACCTCAACCAAGATATTGACATGCAGCTTCAGGTTAACTGGAATAAAGCGCTGTTTGAGACAAAAGAATTAACACCCCAACTATTTTTACCCATAAATTCTTAAATAAAAAAACTAAGCAATTACACATCTCCTCTGGATTTTCCATCATCATTTTTAAGGGCTAGACATTATGCCAAAGCTGATGCATAAGATTATGGGATACGCAGGACACCAAAGAATAGATGTATGCCACCTTCTGTCAGATGAACATAAATAATAGATTCAAAAATTATTTGATGCCTTCCCCTTGCCAAAGACAGCTAGAGTAGGTAGTAAATGTAACAATTCAGATACCAATAACACAAGTGCGGACACGGTAATTGGCTGAGTCTCTAAGGTCGAAACGATTTGCAAGAGTTTTACTTACTGGGCCACATCTATAACTAAAATAACTAAAATATTCAGTGTTGGATTATCTCCCGTTGGTATGAGCTCCTCATCAACTTCAAGGTGTCGCATCACCGGCTGCCGAATTAGTCTGGTTAAATATGAAATACAAGCCAATTATCAGTACCATGTGCTTTGGAAGTGACGCGTCACACCTGGGCGAGGTTGCGTTAACAGCACAAACACACGGCTGCTCGTGCTCAACTCTCACTTATAATTAAGAGAAATTGCTACAATAGGCTAGGGAGCCTACATGCTCGACAGCATCGACCTTGAGCACAAACAGCAAGAAACAGCACCACTAATGGGTTACTGCTGTAGATACTCTCTGAATCTGACCTAATTTTCCTCCAAAGCACCTTACTCTTACTGAGGAAAAACCAGCCATGCTGATATCTCCATTACGAACATATGATTTTCTATTTCAGGTCCTGGTTTGGCACACCCGCACAGAGAAGGTCAACCTTGGCAACGAACCCAAACGGCACCAGGACTCTGTTCTGATTGAGGTCTAGAGCACAGGACTGGCATGGGAGGCCTCACAGCATATTGCACCAAGTTGCCACAATCCCTGGTATTTTCCCAATTAGCGTCAACCTCTGGACTGATAGCCTGCTGATTCATGCTGGAAGCTCTGTGTGAACTCTGACATCTGTGTTACCTAACTCAACACTCTGGACCATCCAATATAGTGAACATATTTCTTGCTGCATAAATTGGCTGGGCTTCATTTTGTTAATAAGAATTTCCCACCACACTGAGGAAGCATACTGGGTTACTAGTAAAGAACTCAACTTTTAAACCTGTGTCATTATGATACAGCTGACTTCAGTGGCTGCTAGTAGGAATATTTACCTTAAGATTGAAAAGACAATCTGGAGCAAAAGCAAGTGATAAACTCACAACGATAATTCACAGTCTCTTAGAACCTGGAGAATTTAAAATATACTTGGGACCAGTTGGAGAACACTAAGCTTATGAAGCTGGAAGCATCTGAAGGAGCGCCAGCTGTTGGAGAAACATGTGGCTTAAATGTACTTTTACTGGACGTACATAACTGTAACTATACAAGTTTGTTGTATATAAGCAGTTATTAGATAAAGCTTTCTGTAAAAAAAGATCTTATTGCCATGAATGTGTTGTTATGAGCCTGAGAATATGGACATGAAGAAAGTTTCAAGGCAATGCCAATAGCCTGATCCCAGCACTACAGGAACAAACCTTTGGATTACAATGGTCTTTATTCCAAATGACCACCTTTTAAAAGCAAAGTAGAGAAGAAAAAATATATATATATATAAATCATAAAACAAAATGAGAACTTTACAATAAAATGAGGCATTAAGAAAAAAAAGGATCACACAATAGTTCATGGCTACTCACTGTTTAATGCACGGAAATAACATTTTTTTCCCCTCTGTACTAGGCACCAGAAAAATGTAAACACGTTATAGACATAAACCTGGATGACGAGATGTGGATACTTACGTTATTGCACAGCAGAGGGACCCTGTCTGAGTGCACTTTCACTCTGCCACAGTCATGGGACCAGCATGTTCATATGTGCACGTTTGTTCGATTCTAAAAATCAGCTAAAATTTCCTATTCGCTCACAAATCCTTTCTGTAGATATCCCCCACTCTCGATTTTGCTCCTCGTAGCTCAATTAGTAATTCCACCCCCTTTCTCCCATTGGCCATTTCACTGCTGTTGAGTCGT
This sequence comes from Prietella phreatophila, assembly GCA_025728095.1. NCBI lineage: Eukaryota > Metazoa > Chordata > Actinopteri > Siluriformes > Ictaluridae > Prietella > Prietella phreatophila. The sequence continues at coordinate 20,538,737 of JAOUWY010000062.1, read as the reverse complement.
CCAGGTTTATTTGCCTGTTGCTAACTGTGCTTCTCTGTAATGCACACATTAAAACGTCACAGTAAAAGATGGATGAGGGTGATGGAGCTGATGGACTTGTACAAGGAGGGAGAGGTGAGAGGGGGATTGACTGCTTCTCTATCTTATGCTTACATACAGTACATTGGATCATACGATAGCTGCTACAGGGCTTCAGGATATGTGGCATATACACTAGTTGGGGAGGGAGGGGGGCAGCGGTCACAAACATGATAGCCATATCTCTGCCATTTAAATACTAGTACTCACTATTGATTTGGTAATGATATATTAGACGCTTGTACATTGGTCCAGCAGCTTTCTTCGCTGATATGTAATTTTTTTTTCCAACCCAAAAAATATATAGAAGAACAAGTAGAAGAAGAAGAAAAAACTGCAAATAAGACGGACAAAGCTGCCAGTCTCTTCAACTCTTCACACTCTCGATCGCTCGGTTGACTCACAGGGGGCGAGGTTGAACTGACAATCTCCAGTAAAAGAGTTATGGTTGGAAAGAAGTGGGAGGGGGGAAAAAAAAGAGCAGTACGTGGATAAAACTCTTCGTGTGCTCTGGCGGATGGTCAAGGGAGGGAAGATGGAGGGTTGGAGGGATGCTGTACCCTTTATTGTCCTCCACCCTCCCTTGCTCGCTCACTCACTCACTCACTTCCAGAGCTGGGTACTGAGGGTCTGACCAGAAGGAGGTCCCACCCAGCCCCCCATAGCGGTCCCGGGCTGCCCAAAGGCCATGGGGGCACCGTTCAGGTTCAGCCCAGACATCTGCTGGTTCATCTAGTCAAAAAAAATAAAAAAAATAAAAAATGAGTGGAGAGACAATCAGCTTAAAAATGACAGACAGAAACCATGTATTGTTTCTGTAGCTTGAGTTAGCAGCCAATGTCCTGCACTTCTAATCCTCTTCTCAGTCTAGCAATCTATCAATGATTTTATTTTTCAGCAGTGCTTCACCTCCAGCCCATCTCTCTTTAGAAAAAAAATAAATTCTTATCCTTACAAATCTCTTATGCATTAAGAAAGGCAATGAAATTAGAGTATCTGACTGAGCTATTCAAACATCTCATTGTCCAAAAAAACACCTTTTATTCAAAAGGTGTACACTGAAAATCCCTATTCTTCCTATTCTACACCTTCCATGACCTTTAGGTATTGTATAACTCCACCACAAATCTAATTGAAGTTCACACCAGGCACAAAAGACTACTGCTTTCTTCGGAGACCTGTTACCCCAGATATAGTTGCTTTAACCAGAACAGCCAACAATGTCTGTACTGTAGCAGTGGCTTTTTGAACATTCTATTGCATGCCTTTTATTCCAGGACACCTGCAGATGCAAAGGGACTTTAATTCGGGTGGCACTTACGTGAGATGCATGCTGGATTTATAATACATATTTAATCTTGTGGAGTGAGAGGTTCGAGATGGTGTGTACATATTTGTATGCAATATGCAATGAGGACGGAGTGTTGATACATGCCAAGTGTGGCTGTCATGGTCACTGCACTGCTGTCAGTTATGAGAGGTTATTTTGGTAAATACAGTATTCATAACAAAAATATTTCTTGCGGTACGTTTAACATTTATTATTTTCTATAAAACCTCTGAACACACTATTTGAAAAACTGTTTCTCCCTTTGGGGACCCTTAAATAGTTTATGTAGAACCCTATTACACGGAGTTTCCTCATTAGAAAGCCCTGTAGGATGATAAGAGCTTTTAACTATCTGGAGAACCAAAGTGCATGTAGCAGGATGTAAAATACAATATTATGGCATACAAACACAAAGTAAACCTATTTTACCAACAAAATGAGAACAAGGTGAGACAAATACCCTGTTAAAGGTTTCTGCTGAAAGACAAGTGGGCCAGATAAAGTGCACTGTTTTTTAAGTTCAACTGCTGTGCGTTGGTTGAAGTGATGTGAACTATTAGCCAATCAGAGGGCAGGAGGTGGGATTTATCAGAGTAACTTATGAGTTCTACTAGCATGTCCCCAAGATACCGCAGTCATTTTCTGTGTGGCAAAACTGACAGTCCTAATTAACAAGGGTCTTGTTTTGAATGAGCACCTTTAAACGGGCGGTGACGGAAGATTAGATGCTGTTAAATTATCTTTCTAATTCTGATGGGAGAATACGGCAGCCTCTTTAGATGAAGGCTTCACTTTAATTGATCAAAAATATCACTGGCTAATTTGTAGTATCAAACACTGTAAACGTCTGGTATGAAGCAGCCTTCAAATAGCAAAAAGGTTTTATTTATACATGCATTTTTATTAGTTTGGCAAACATCCTTCTGGATTATGGTGGTGTATCAATTTACTTTTTACTCAAACTGAGTATAATAACATCTATGCTTTTGGACATCTCTATACAGCCTGGCAGGCATTAGATTGATGATCCACCCAGCACCAGCACTAGTTCGGCATCATACGGATTTGCTGATGTGGCGATCATAAGAGTGAAATCTCAGCCCTCTAAGATGAAATACAGTGCATTAGTGGGCTGACAAAATGCTGCGTTAAGTGTTTGGCACACTGAATCTCCAGCAAATGCGTCCACATGATGCCATCAGCAGATTCAGTATCTTTGTGTCTGACAATATTATGAATACGGCAGGTCGAGTCTTTTACCTGTCCCACGCTCCACTGGGTCTGTTGGCCAGGCTGCATGGTGTACATATTCTGTGGGGGCACAACGCCTGCTGGCATTGCTCCAGCCTGTGCTCCCATCATGCCAGGTGCCACCCCCATTACTCCCGCTGGGGCATTTCCCATAAAGCCATTGGGCATAGTCATGCCAACCATCATCCCAGTATTCTGGCCCATCATAGCCCCGCCCTGGCCCATAACTGCGCCCATCATGGTGGTGGGCGGCATGGGGCCGCTCATAGCTGGAAAGGCTTGGAAGTTAGCTTGAGGTTGTGCAGGAAACGGCATCTGAGACGTACCAATGAACATAGCAGCTAGAGGGAGAGAGAAAACAAAATGAAAAACCTTGGTAAACACAGTTACAATGGCATACACACAAACAACAACAAAGATCAGCCAGCACACAAACACCAAGAAATAAATGACAGGAGAAAGGAGTACACAAATGCCCAGAGACAGACCCAGAATTAAGCGTGCACTAATATGCAGTGCCAGGCCAATTCACCTCAAGTGATCTTTGAGATGAGAGAGGAAGAAGGAGGTGCGCCGGCTGAAAGGGCTTATTAAGAGGTGACTCAACAGTGGAGAAATGGCAAAGCCTTCATTTGGAGGCTGAACTTTTGCGGAAATGTGCTGTTTAAAGAGTGCTACTCGCCAGGTGTAAGCCAGGCAGGAGCTTTAAACTGCGTTCAGCAGCATCACCGTGCTGAATCATCGAACAACTCAACAGCTTAATAACTGATATTCACATTCAATCATGGGATAAAAGCTGGTTTGGGTTTTCTTTTCAGCAGGTTGGAAACAGAGAGGCAGCTGTTGTAGCGGGATGAAGGTCTTCAAGGAAAGGCAGTAGTATTGGCATACCGAAGCTACTTGTTTAAATTAGTAGTAAGGTGGAAGTATTGTAGCTGAGTTAAACCATTTTATCAAACGTACCAGCGCAGCACTGATAAATGCTACACTGTTTATTTTTCTTACTATAGTGTACATAATATATATTTTAATCTCTTAACTTTTACATTTACCTGCCCAACGCTGCTTAGATGTGATGATTGCATGCACTGTAGTCTTTCTGATATGCAGTGCGACATCTCAGTCTAAAGCTGGACACCATTTTATTTAAACAGACAAAATGACATGTGCTTTCACAGATTATTACTTGATGTTTACTACCCTGCTGCACTGTTTGACGGACAGCCTGTAACAGCTACAAACCTAATGTTCCAAAAAAAAACAAAAACAACAACAACATTACATGTAAATTTATTAATTTACTACATGTACATCTTAGGGAGGTTTTCCTTGCCACCAGCTTACTCAATTGGGATAAATTCACACATTTATCCCATGTTGATATATTTCTGTAAAGCTTTGAGACAATGACCGTTGTAAAAAGCGCTATACAAATAAAATTGAATTGACTATTCATTTAGTACCGTAATTTTCGGACTACTGAGCGCACCTGAATATAAACTGCACCCACTAACTTTAAAAAGAAAAAAAAAATTGTACATATATAGGCCGCACTTGTCTATAAACCACAGGTCTCCACGTTGTAACATTAAATATTTACACAGAAATATGTTACACAGAAAGATTTGTTAAACTTTTAATTAAATACAGACCGTAAATGCTTTTTTCTGAACAGTGCCTGTAACACGGCTGGTTAAAAAAAATTAAATACAGTTGCCTACCAGGAAAAGCCATTGATCGCTATCTTCATCTTCCTCCTGCGCACTAAAACCACTAAAGTCGTCTTCTTCAGTGTCGGAATTGAACAGCCTCCGAATTACCGGTACTCCGTCACACATTTCCACCATCTCTCTTTCTTTGCGAAGCTTATGTGCAGCAGCTCTATTCCCTTCTTCGATAGCCAGATCGATCACCTTCTGCATCATATGAATTTCCATGATGAGGGTGTGTGCATGAAGCGCAAAACGACTGATCTGAAGAATTTAGCGTGAGTGCGTTTGATTTAATTCGGACAGTTTCATTGGTCCACTGTGACCCATTCGGTAATTTCATTGGTCCGATGTGACAAGGCTAAATGTTTTGGTGGCATGAAGCTCGTCAGCCCGTAAAAATCCATAAATTAGCCGCATCATTGTTTAAGCCACCGTGTTCAAAGCGGGTGAAAAAAATAGTGGCTTATAGTCCGGAAATTATGGTAGATGCATTTATCCAAAGTGACTTACAAATGAGGAAATACAAGCAAAGTGATGCATCAAGCAGAGAACAATAGAAGTAGTGCTACCATACAAGATTTTTCATTTAGTTCTAGAAAAGCAAAGTGCACAGAGTAGAGGTGAAAGTGCCAGAGTAAGTTGGGTTTTTGTTGTTTTTTTTTTTTTTAAAAAGGATAATGTGGGGTTGGGATTTTAGGGGTTGGTTACGTGTTCACAGCTGAGGTGGGTCTTTAACTGTTTTTTGAAGATGGTGACAGATTCTGCAGTCCAGATTGAGGTTGGAAGTTAGTTCTACCACTGAGAGAAAGTTAGTGTGAAGGTTCTGGAAAGGGACCTTGAGCCAGGCTGAGTAGGCACTACTAAGCGTTGGCCATTAATCGATCGCAGATTGTTTGAGGGAACGTAAGCCTTCAGGAGAGTGTTGAGGTAGGGGGGTGCTGTTCCAGACAAGTCTTGTACATGAGCATCAAGGCCTTGAATTTGATACCGGCGGCTACAGGAAGCCAGTGGAGGGAGATGAAAAGGGGTGTGACATGGGTTCTTTTGGGCTTGTTGAAGACGAGGCGTACTGCTGCATTCTGAATCATCTGGAGGGGTTTGATGGAGCTGGCTGGGATGCTTGAAAGTTGTGCGTTGCTATAGTCCAGTTTTGATATGACAAGAGCTTGGACATTTGTGTTTTAGGCTTTCAGAAGTTTGCTCTGGGTGGTTCTGACAAACCACACACACACAAAACCACTGTAAAAGACTGACTCAATGATCCATTCATAGACAGACAGACAGACAGAGAGATGTACAGAGAGACATACACAGACAAACATAGATAGATTGAATCTACTTAAACATCTACCAAAACCCCTTTTCATGGCCCTTCTTTCTCTTCTCAGATACACACCGGTGGTTCATAATATGCACAGGTCTCTTAGGTCCATATCTGCAAGTGTGGTGTGGTTTTTACCTGGTGCAGGTTGTTGTGGGACAGTGCTGGACCCATACAAGGAGAGGATAGAGTCCTTGGAGAGAGGTTTCTTGGTGGACTCCTCTGCTTTGTTGCTGCTGTTCTCACTGAACAGGTCCAGATCAGACTGGACAGGAGCTGCTCCTGCTGTGCCCAAAGTGCCTGAGGTAGCTCCCACACCAGGGCCTGCAGGTGTGCTCCCAGCTGCTTTAATGGAATTGACCTGCACAGATCAGGGGACATGATCAGCTCAGTGATTCCATAGAATACTGCACAAGACGTAGCAATTTCAAGAAGCACTTTGTATGCAACTTGAGTTGTAATACCATCACTATAACCGTCATTAATATAAGCTTAGTACCCTGTTGCCACACATTAGAAAATGATAAAGTAGCTAATGTCTACGCCTTGTCCAACAGCTACTATAACAAGAACAAACAAACAAACAAAAAAACCTGACTCGTAACATATCCTATACTATTGCAGAATTAATAAGTAATTCTTCATGTGGGGATACTGGTGTGTAGAATGTGACTCATTATGTTGGCTGTTAAACTGAAATGTATATACAGATCACACAATGCACCAGCAAACATGAGGCTTATACAGAGCTCATCAGTATATTCATCAGTATCAGTTTATTAGTATTCACCAAAATTGGACAGTTGAGTATTAGGGGAAAAAAAAAATTATTGCCTACTCCAGGTCAACTGTACAGTTTTGGTGAACCAGTATCTACAGTCACCTCAAACCACTTTTCTTGGCTGACAGGAGTGGAACCTGATATGCTCTTCTGCTGTTGTAGCCCATCCACATCAAGGTTCGAAATGTGCATTCTGAGATGCTTTTCTGCTCAACATGGCTGTAAGGAGTGGTTATTTGAGTTACTGCAGACTCCCTTGTCAGCTCAAACCAATCTGGTCATTCTCCTCAGATATCTCTCATCAACAAGGCTTTCACACCTACAGAACTGACACTGACTGGTCCCCCCCCCCAGCTTTCTTTTCCACACCATTCAGTGTAAACTCTAGAGACTGTTGTTTGTGGAAATCCCAGGAGATCAGCAGTTTCTAAAATACTGAAAACAGTCTGTCTGGCATCATAAAAACATGCCATGGTTAAAGTCACTGAGTCCCACCCCAGTCAGATCTTGACTTGTATCTGCATGATTTTTATGAATTGGAGAATTGCATAAATAAGCAGTAGATGTAGAGGTGTTCCTAATAAAGTGGATGGTGAGTTTATACATTATGCAATCTGTAGTTATTGCCAGTCCGTAAAGGTCTGTAAAATCATTTAGTGGCTGCATTGTTCAATGACTATGCAAATGTGCTAAGAATGCTGTCTACCCACATAAACATGTCTAATATAATAGCTTAATATAGGTTTAATGAGAATTCATATCACAAGACTACTCTCTTTACAGCTTGGTTTGCTGCTTTTCAATTTCAGCACCGTGGTTTTTATAAAGAGAATAGTAATGCAGAGGCACAAAATCCGTAAAGACAGCAATGGTAAATCAATACAGTCAGATAAATTTTTTATTTATTTATTTACATTTTCAATAGACCAGTGTCTAAAAGCTAAACAACAACATGATGGAGTTGATAATTGATTTGCATATAACAAAAAGGACATTAGGATGGTGCAAAATACTTGTAGGACTTGCAACTTGATATGTAAGGCCCAAAACTTGATTGGTACCTGAGGCTAAATTGTTTATTTATAAAGAATGACACCTCTTGTGCACAGTGCTCATGTGTACAAACTTGAATATATATGGATGGCGCAAGCTTACAGCATTATAGTGTGTACAGCCATTAAATTTATTTATAAAGGTATGATTACTGCTGCTACTAGCAGGACTGAAGCCTACGAAGCCACATACTGTGGCCAATCCCTAATGTAAAAGGTGTGTTTAGTCCTGCTGCGATACATGTTCTGATGATGAGTCTTTATTGGTCACATATACAATATAGCACAGTGAAATTCCAGTATGTTAGGAGGATGGGATCAGAGTGCAGGATCAGCCATGACCCAAACATAGGGATTCAGGCTGATATTGCCAAACGAGCAAATGAATAACCAGTCATGCACTGTAAAAGTCATTTTAAGATGGATGGACATCTAGCTACAAACAGTATACACCAAGGCTTTGAGCTCTTCTATCTCTCCTTAGCATCTCTGCCTCCTAGCAAGAAGACCCAGTGATGTCTTTACCTAGAAACTAAAAAGCCAGATTTTAGTCTTAATACAAATGTCTGGGGCTCTTTCTGTGTTTGCACAGCCTATGGTTTCTCCTCCATCTCTGTTTTCATTTATGTGAAAGCAATTTACTGCTCTGTAAAGACAGGTGTAAAGCAAGGCCTGTCAAGAGCTGCGCCGCAGCTTTGAGGCTACACTACGTAGCTAATTACTATACCTTTCACCCTCTATCGCTTTCCCACAAGCTCATCACTCAAAGGCATGACACCAAGAGTGATGAGGAAAAAGGGAGGCTACATATCATTTGGATGCAAATGAACTGAGCAAAAACAAAGAAGAATGGCTCAGCTCCATTGCTAGAGGCCCTGTAAAAGATGCCTGATGAACAGAAGTAACTTGAAAAAAACAAAAAACAGGAAGAGTGAAAGGGCACAGACTTAGACACTTCATCACACCTCAGCTCTCCCATTGCCTTTGTGTCAGAGCTCCAACGCCGCAGGGCTGAACGGGCACTGTGGTGTTCAGAAGGCTGGAGAAGCAGTGATGTCTCTAAGGACAGGATATGAAGGACTGGGGTGAAAGCACAGTCAGAATATTAGCACTTTTCCAGTGAAGAGCGCAGCACGGCATGTCTTGGTAACAAATCCAAACCCGGGACTGAGCATGATGTGTCTTGTGAACATTTTGTCGGATCAGGTGCTAACTAGTGATATGCACGAGTTGTCAAATGATACTCAGATCTAAAATCTGACTGACTACGCTATGTTTAAAGCCATTGTAAAATCCTTGATATACAGTGCATGTAAGTCCACATACCTGACATACCTTTTGCTGACATCATCTTGGTTGCATCTTATTTCAAAAGCAATGGTCCACAAAGAGCTTACAAAGCATGACTGGGACCTCATTGTTGAAAGGTCCCGTTTACAAGATGTACAAAAGAATTTCCAGGGAACTAGATGTATCATGGAACATGGTGGTGACAATCATCGACAAGTAGAGAAAACATGGTGCAACACAGACATTACAAAGAAGAGGATATCCCTCAAACACTGATGAGAAAACCAGAAGAAAATTGCCCAGGGATGTTGCCCAGAGGCCTAGAGCAGCATAAAAGGAGCTGAAGGAATTTGTTCAATACATGCAATGACGATATTCTTTATTCTTCAAATCTCTTGATAATAAAATAGGGTAGCTAGCTGGAAGCCAAAACATTCATATTTAACCGAAACATACACACGATCACCAAAGCCTCATGGCAAAATGTGCTAGTATCTGATGAGACCAAGGTTGAACATTTTGGCTAGAATTCCAAAATGTATATTTGGTGCAAAAAGAAAATAAAAAAATAAAACAAAAAAAAGAACATCATCCCCGTGGTGAAGCATGATGGTGGCAGCATTTGGGTGCAAAACCTTCAGGCGTCTACTAGAAAGCTGAAGAAGAAGAGAACTTGCACCTTTGGGGCATGACAACAACCAAAAGTATACATTAAAATCACCAGAGCTTCACCAAACATCATTTTAGAACGTTCCAGCCAGAGCCCAGACCTGAATCCAATTGAAAATCTGTGGGGTGACCTGAAGAGGAATGTGCACAGGCGATGCCCTCGCACTGACAGCTCTAGAATGCTTTTGCAATGAAGAATGTGAACATATTGGCAAGTCAAGATGTGCCAAGCTGATAGACTCTTACCCCAAAAAGACTGACTTCAAAAGTATTAGTTTAGGGGTGTGCACACTTATGCAACCAGGTTACTGTAAGTTTTATAAAAATTTTTCTTTTTTTTTTATATACGTTGCATAATAGCATTAAAGGTGAAAATAATAATTTTGTTATTTTCATGATTTTGTATTAAAAAACCTGCCATTTTAACAGGGGTGTGTAGAATTTTGATATCCATTGTATGTACACCTGTGACCGCATGATAACAATTGAATTCTGTCTTAATGCAGCAAGTTTACACCAATAAGACGGGCCATTTTTCTGTGCATAAAATAACAAACTTTGTCCATTACGTTGCTTAGAAACTAAAGCTTAATGTTAACCAATTATATATTGCATGGTATTTTAAGAATTGTTTATTCCTTCACGTCTAAGGCGCCTTTACCCATGATAAAATCACTGCAACACATGAGGCTTTAAGATTCTTACCAAAAAAAAAAGAGAAGTATATCTTATTTGATATTCTTGACATCTCCCTTTCAGAGTGAGCCAAGCACTAAAGTGTGCCAATAATTTAATCCTTAGTGAAAATACAAAAGGCTTAAGTAAAAAGTTTATCAATATACATTTTAATACAACAAAAGCATGAGAATCATGCAGTTTCTGTAGTTGTATTTCAAATAGTATTCTATTGTGCATGAAGTGTGATCTAAGTGCACCCTACACTTCGGTAGTGTGTGCAACTCCATTATGTGAGGTAATAAATTAGGTGAACACAAAGCTATTTGAGATTCAGCCTAAATTGCAGATGCTGGATTATTCTTGGATCTCCAGTAAGAGTGATGTCCATAAGAAAATGAAATTTAAATTGACAAGGAAGCTTTGATGGATAGTTAATGGACTACTGAAGATTGCTATTCCAGTAAAAAGAGGTATTATCAGGAACATTCTGCTTTTAACCAATTGATGGTTTGAGCTATTTTTATCTCCACCCATATGTGGTACCTGGGTAATGCAGCACAGGTACAGCAAAGTGTGGTTGGTAACACTACAAGATGTGGCCGCTGCTAAATGGTAAATGGTCTGCACTTATATGGCACTTTTTTTAACCTTAGCGGTTCCAAACACTGGTTCTCATTCACCCATTCACACACACCAATGGTAGCAGAGTTGCCATGCAAGGCGTTAACTTGCCATCGGGAGCAACTTAGGGTTCAGTGTCTTGCCCAAGGACACTTCGGCATATGAAGTCATGGGCCAGGAATCAAACTGCCAACCCTACCTGCTCTACCACCTGAGCCACAGCCGCCTACAAATCCGTTAACGTGGAAGTGTAAGGTGCAGTGCTGCGTTGATGCGATGCAAGGACTCACCTCTGACTGATGTTACTGAGAAAAGAACAGTACTGAAGAGCAGCACTGTGTGAGAAGCCAAATATGAGAGTAAAGCTCTGTCAGAAGGACCATATAGACACACACATGGGGAACAACCAATATATATGCACATCTTTGTGTTGTGATGTGCAAGACTTGTGACCATAAAGCTTGTCATTTTCTGTAGGAGCAAAACAGGGATTATGGGGTGGGGTGGGGGGGGGGGGGATTACGCAAGCCCTCCTCCACTACTCATCACATGACAAGCGAATCACTCAAAGGCATCCACAGGGGAAGAGGGCAAAAGCTATTAGGATTAATAATGGATGGTGCTAAGACCACTGCTCTATAATTCGTATTCTTCTACTCTCTGCTGTGTTTCTCTGTATTTCTATGTGTATGAGGAGGCCATTACTGCAATCGTGTATACACATTACTGAAAGTTTGCTTGATTACAGAAGGAGGGCTATAAATATTCCTCTGATCTTAAAGCTGTGCAACTAACACAACACATCACACACACACACCAATGAACATTCACACATACACACACACACACACTTACTCATTCACTCACTCACTACAACATTGTGCAATATATCCCTGACATTCAGGGAAGGCCATACATATTCCAGTTCTAACTACCTCCAACTAACCAAAGTTACATTGGTGTGCACACACTCTCTCTCTCACACACACACACACACACACACACACACACACACACACACACACACACACACACACACAC
>JAOUWY010000062.1:20507912-20518510 GCA_025728095.1 Prietella phreatophila | reverse complement strand
GAGTTTGAATTTTTTATTGTTTTTGATAGAAAAAGGAATGGAAAACAGGCACCCTGGTGGTCTCTTACGAAGGCTTGAGGAGAAGTGAATTAATGTACCTCCCCCACCTCTCACTTCGTTTGAGGCTGGAGGAGCTGCCAGAAGTGAGAGCTGTGATACAAACCTTGAGCCAACCAATCAGCTTTGTTCCGCATGTTCGACAATTTTGCCATGCAATTGCTTGGTCCCAAGGCACAGTAAGGCTCAATGGAGGGGTGGAATGGAGGCTCGTTCTCTCATTCCTGCTCTTTCACTTCTCGCCTCCGTGTTCTCTCCGTGTCTTATCTCCTCTACACCCGATCCGAATTCACTCAAGCCGGGCCAATTGTTGCAACGGACATCACTTAGGGTATCCAAAATGACAAATCCATCATAACAGCTTGTGTCAAGCTGACGCGTCCTTCACACAGGCGCATTTTGAACAAATGACAAACAAGGTGAGAAAGAACAAATCTGCCAGGATCCCAGAGCAGACTCTCAATGAAGCTCAGCGAGTTGTCAAAGAACAAAGACGAATGTAACAGAGGAGAGTATGTTTCAACTCGCACCGCTGCATACACTAACATGCATTTGCATACTACTACTTGCATTTAAATAGATATTGACAAATGTTTCATCTTCAACTTTCCAGTTACATATCCCATTTGAGATATTAATTCTTTCTTGTGGGCATTCAGAGGCAGTAGATTGAGTTATGTCTAATGGATGTGTGTTGTATTGTGTGTACATATTGAATGAGCTCTTGCAGTGGAGGATGCTGGTGTGCCTGTTTCTAAACTTCTTAATAAAACACTGGATTATGCGGGAGAAGTTTTTGGTAGAGATGTTGGCCTGCTTTCCATTACCTCTGTCAGTTCCCGGCCTGAGGACCTGCGAGACCACAAGCTTGCTCTCTCTGTTTCTCTCACTCCCCTAGGTGGGGACAGGGAAGGGAGACAAGGTCCCAGCAGTGCACCAATCTTCTCAGATCAAAAACAAATGACTCTTTATGCTAGAATCCCTTGTGTCCAAGCCAGGCACAAGTGTGCAAATAGAAAGCATCCTTTATATTCCAGGACCACAGCCTAGGAGATACACAGCACAGCAAGGACATATATTTCTGAAGCTGCCTATAGGTTCTGCAACCCCAAGAGCAAGACTATTGTCTGTCATACATAATCAAGTATTGGTGGCTGACCTTCACCTGGAATATTCTTGGTGCCCCGAACACCCTTGTGCAAACCGGCCAATCGTGTTTAACTTCCATCACAGGCCAGTGGGAGAACTAATCCCAGCAAGTCAGTGCAATAGAAGGAAATTAAGCAAGCAATGCTCAAGCGGGAACAAACAGAACACCATTTTTAATTTTCTATGGTGAAAATAGTAGTATTTTCCCAATGAAATGGCTTTTGAGACTTTTCACTGCTGTGAAAATGGTATCTAAGAGTAGTTTGTTTGGGTGCAATACAAATCATACGATCACACTAAATATGTCAAAATGGTAATCTACTGCAGGAATTTATATTGGTAGGTGGCATACTATGAAGTACAATAATATAAGTGGAATATACTTTTTATTACGAACATCATACCAATAATGGATAGGACCCAATTGTTTCTGGCATGGATTCTACAAGGTGTTGGAAATGCTCCTTCTCCATTTTGACATGATTGCATCACATAATTGCTGCAGATTTGTCACCTGCTCATTCATGCTGCCATTCTACCATAGTGAATTCTATTCAATTTATTTGTGCAGCAATTTTAACAATGGACAATTCCACAAAGCAGCTTCACAGAAATATAGTATCTAAATTTTTATAAGTTTATCCCTAATGAGCAAGCCAGAGGCAATGGTGGCAAGGAAAAACACCCTGAGACGATATGAGGAAGAAACTTTGAGAGGAACCGGACTGAAAAGGGAACTCATCCTCATCTGGGTGATACCGGATAGTGTGAATATAAATAATTCCTTTCTATAACTGTGTACTACATGGTCAAAGAGAGCAAATGTGTAACCAGGAAATTCATAACCAGGAGACTTGTGTGCAGAACTGTTCATGGTAATTGCAGTCCTAAGGCTACAGTATAAGTCATCTTCACGGTTTTCAAGTGATACCATCCTCAGTAATCCCACTGATCTTTGGGCTGTATGTGTGGGACCACCATCAGCAACAGCAAGTGATTTCCAAGTGATGAGAACAATGGCAATGTACAGTACACAAAGTACACTCATTTTCATGTTCATGGAACCAGTTTGAGAGACTTGTGCTTTGCGACATGGCGAATAATCATGCAAAAAGCAGCCATTATAAGACGGGTTAACTGTGTCCAGTTCAGGATTCTTCTTTTTTGATTTACTGCCACCTTCTGGTATTTCGAGTCATTTCCTCTCGTGCAGGAAGAGAAGGCACGTGCCCATCAGCTGTATACTTGGCATTGTTTTCAAGTGCAACTTTTCACAGAAGATGTGAATCGACAACAGACGATGCTCAGTAAGCCCTGGTTGGTGGTAATCCTTTGTTGTCAACCATAAAGAGACCCTATAGATCCAGGCCAGCCAACATTAATGCATTATTAAGAAGGCATCCCATTGGTAAAGGAGAACAGACGAAAACATCAGTCTTTTCTAATAGTCTCTTTTCCCATCTCCCTGGAAGGGCAAGCTCAATGCTAATTCTTTTATGTTAGTTGCTGAGCATCCTTATGTCTGGAAGACCTTACAAATCAATTCTGTCAGCTGTGACCAGAAAGGTAAATGCAACTATTGTGTTCAGTTGGGGGTGGGGGGCAACCTAATTTGACCGTTTCTGTGTCTCTCTTTCAAAGTGGTTTTAAAGCAATACAAAAGGGATAGACGACTTCTACTCTCTTTGGTACAGAACAAGTGCCATCTTTGACCCCTACTAACCGACTGAGAAGAACTACAGAGCTTGTATATAGATCAGTGAATGTCACTGTCAAAAAGCAGGAAAGCGATGTTCATGTCACCAGTTCCAATGCAAAATCTTCCCTTTATTTTAGAAAACATTATATGCATTTGCACATTCTTCAACCATTGTATACTCGGATATTTGTACCAGGTACCTGGTGTGTAACCACACCAATACAGTTACTGCTTTTTACAACTGGAAACCACACAAGTGAAAAAAACAAAGCAAAACAAACAAACAAAAAAAAAAACACTCACAAACAATTTTGCATATAAATAGAGACAGCTTGAAAAATGGCATTATAACAAAACTCTAAAGCAACTCAAGATAAAACTCAAGAGCTTTAAGTTACCTTGAGTCAAATGAGCTTCCAACCAACAAGAAATACTATTAATCTAATGGATTAAAATATATATTGTGTATGAAATGTATGAAAATGAAATGTACTGTTTATTATTATTACTATTAGCTACTCTGCTGATTGTCTAATAAAAGAAAATCTTTTTTTTCAAAGACTTTTTTTATTAAAACAATTATAACACCATCAACTCAATACTGGAACATAAATTAATAGGTTCAGTATTTGTGGTAATGCTATTAAAAGAGATCTTGGCGCCAAAAGCTTTGCAGTTACTGTATCAGACTCTTATGTACATATTTATGCTTGACTTCAGTAGGTCAACTTCTTAAATATAACTCAATGCCAGTCTGAGCCAAGTGTTATACAAGTACAGAATTAGGAATAACGATTCGATGTGAAAAATACTTATAGCCTTCTGACTTCTGAACATAGGAGGACAACAGGATTGGGTGGGTAAAAGAAGTAGGGTCCTGAAAAGGTCACAGCATACCTGGTTTGTGTTGGTGCTTGATGGCAGAGGATTGGACACCATTGGTCCAAAAATATCTAAATCACTTATTGGAGCCGCACTTCCAGATCCCGCCCCACTGCTGGATGTGTTGACAGCAGGGGCATCTGAAACGAAGAAGAGAAAGAAAGAAATAATGAGAGAGCGCGACAGAAAGAGACAGAGAATCGAAGGTGTTCCAGAGAAGGGGAAATGACAGGTCAAGGCTGACTGTCTCAAAGGGCAGTGGGTTCAGGCTGTCTGACCTCTAACTCCCCTGTGCAAGCTGGGTTAAGGTCTCACGATCACTGTGAATGTCAGAGTCATGGCTTCATGTCCTGCCTAAGGGCATCAAGCACACCGTATGCCTTTTGCCATTGTCCATTTTTAAAAATCCACATATTTCAACTTGAAACTGGAATAGTTAGGCTCTCTCAAGTGCATTAGATAAGTGTCATTAAAGCAGTAGATTCAGTGTTGTCTTGGCGGACAGTCAACTCCAGAATTATTACCATTCTTGCAAATAAAATAAACATTACACACAAACATCCACGTTAACTCGGTCAACTACAGAAAAAAAAATTAGCTGCAGGAAGTTGATGAAGGAGGCGGAAACATCATTAATTATCACAGTTTCGGAATTTTACAGTTCAGTTACTTAACGGTATTGTCAAGTTTTAAAATCATCTACGACAAGAATCATGCTGTGATCACATGAGACCAAATTGAAACCATATTTTTATTTTTTTGGTCATGCACATCATTGGTATGTTAGGCAAAAAATAAATAAATGGAGAATGCACAAGGGAAAAGCATTGGATACATTGCATCACTGATTATTTGCAGCTGTTTTGTAGCAGGTGGTCCACTGGCATTATTTGCCGCTAAGTATCAGGATATTTCAATGTAAAATGGCCCCAGAAGTTTAGATTAGCTGTAGATGTACTTTGTCAAGATAATAACTCCAAATGACATCCAAATCAACAATGACATGCTGAAACACAAAATCAGTGTTTTGAAATGGACATCTCAGGTTCCAGATTAGAAAAATATCATGGTCTGAATTGAAGAGAGCAGTCCACATACACAAACCTAACAGTATAAAGAAGCCTGCAATGTTCTAACTGGAGGAGTGCAGGGGTCTCCAACCTTAATGGACTTTTAGTGCTGTTTCTTCTTGCTAGCTGAGGCATCTCTAAATTCTAATTCTGTGGGTGCAGATCCCCACAAAACAGATTCTGACCATTACATCTCCTGTAGTCATTTATGCCTGCAATATTTTCTTACAAATGTATTTGGTTCTACTTTCCAAAATATAAAGAAATTACTGATTTAAACTGCAGAGACCTTTACTCACATAAAGCAGTTACTGAAGATGAATGAATTCTGTTTGTTATTCATTTTTGTGTGTGCTCATGAAGGGTCCCAAAATTTCTGGTGTTGACCGTTTAAACAAAGGAGTTTCTTTCTGTCCCAGCGCCTCCATGGTGCTTATTGAAAGCATCCAAAATAGGGAAGAAATCAAATCACACTCAACCAGCAACTGTGCCAGTGGTGGGAAACACAGCTGCTACAGGCTCACTCTACTGGGATACTCAAACACACTTTGTCTTTTCATTCAAGTCCTAGCTGGTATCCGTGCTTCATACACAACAGCCCCTGGAGAACAATATCTGTATTAATGACCATTTCTTTCTCTTATAAGGACACACAAATATGCTTGGGGACGTTGGAGAGAAAGAGCATGTACTGGAACATGAAGAGATCTACAGGGTGGAAAGGTAGCAGGTGATGTAAATTTTCTCTCTGTTTTTATAACCCACTGTGCTGCTTCGTGCTGCACACAAAGGCAAGACACAATTCCATCATCACTCATGGCTCATCATCAGCTCCCTCAGCCCTGGAGCATGCCATAAATTCTCCCATACACAAACACACACTGTGCCCCCAGTGGCATGGGCACACACCAACTAATTCATCTTGTTTTCCACTTCCAACCCCTCATTCCTATCATTTCCTCTTCCTTCTTTACTACCATATAAGACACACACACAGAGAAGGAGGGGTGGGTGGAGATGAAAAATACAGACACTAGTGCAATGTTTTGTTAGGGCGCTATAGTTTTCATTGTCGAGAACATAATGGAGTGTATGTTGGCTTTGGTCATCTGGAGGGTCTCGCGCCACTTCTCTGATCAATGCAGGGATGATTTGGTCAGCTGGTTTCTTTCTGTCTCATCTAACCACCACAAAGAGCCAGAAAGCAGCAAACAGGACTATTATCCATAATCTAGGGCTGTGTGATGAGCCGAGCTGAGCTGGGATCAATATCATGATAACCCAGCTGCAGAAGAAAAAAAAAATAAAATTCCCCCACTGGAACAATAAATTCTATCACAATACGCTTTTCTGAGAATACCGACCAACTCCATTGTTACTCAAAGTAACACTGATCACTCTATGGACATTGTGTTCATTCCTTTTCCATTTCGAAATTAAAACAGGAAAACAAGAAAATAGCTTTTTATTTTCTCTTTCTTGGCACACACTATACAAAAAAAGAAAAAAAAAAAGACTTCAAACCCACAAAAAAAAAAGAAAAGAACCCAGTACATTTCAGCGTAAACAGAGTCAACCTGCAAGTACAAGTAGGCTATCCTACAAGTCTGATTAAGATGTGCACTCTGGAAATGTATGCTCTTTTCTGCAAAAAATGACTTAAAAATATTTTTTCCCCCACCCCCATCCATCAACCCTACCATAACCTCAGCTGTATTCCTGCAGCTGGATCCTAACCAGTGCAGGCAGCTATGCAGCTCGGTGGTGCATGAACAGAGCAGCTTCACTCAGACACGGTGGAGGAGGAGGAGGGGATTGATTACTTGGGTCTTACCCAGGCCTAGAAGGTCGATGGCAGGTTCAACACTCTTCTTAGGGCTGGCTCTGGAGTCTATCTGAATGTCCTCTCTCTTCTGCGAAAGACAGAAAAGCAGCGGTTACAAATGAGAGTTGAGCAAACTTCAGAAATCGTTTAGTATGTTGAAGGTTTTTTAATACACTACATAGCTTTTTGCACTTTAAAAGGTCAACTGTACAGTGGATGATCAATAGTGTCTGGTTCAAGATGAAAAAAAGAAATGCCTCTCGAGATTCATTGTATACAGTGGATTTAAAAAGTCGACACACCTCTGTTTTTGTCCATATAAAAGAATAAACGCAAGATAAACCATGCCAGAACCTGTGTACAGTGGGCTTTTTATATCCACTGTGTACACATACACTCCTGAAAAGTATAAGCATATAAATTCTGCTCAATGTCCGAGGCACTTTTAGTACTCTCTGATTTGTGACTGGCTAAAGGTGGCTCTTCTCTGTGATTGGCTGTGAGGGCCGTTTCTAGGTGAGAAGTAAAACTCTAATCCAGGCTGAACTGCTGATCGATGAGTGCAGCAGCAGATGATGGATCAAAGCCTCTTAAAACCATTACACACACACACACACACACACACACACACACACTCAAAAGGAGACCGGAATGGACAGTTGCACATTTTCTGCCTTTGTACAAGAACGAATGAAGAGGAGGAAAAATACGACAAGAGCTATGTGTTGCCTGCTTCAGTTTTTTTTAGCCTGTATTGTCACATCTGAATCAAAACTTCAGCATGTGGCATAAGCTTTATTGGCACAATAAAAGAGAATAATAAATCTTACTTTGTCAGCTTCATCACATACCCACACCTACACAATGAAAATGTGGTTTGAGAGAGTGATGAAAAGAAAGGGCATATGAAAGAAGCTCTCTGATGAGCAGCTGATGGTTCTGACATTACTGGAATTATTGGTAGACGAATGGAACCAAGTTAGGAATTGTATTTAACAGCATGATAAAAAAACCCCCGCAGAAAACCATTAAAAATGACTGTCATCACTATTATTAATGAATAAAAATACCATAGTGTTATACTGGCAACAAACAGCGCAATTACAATTCCTCTTATACCTTATAAATCTTCTCAAACATTCACCTAAGATACACAGATACCTTTATTTAACCAGAATACCTGGCTGGAGCTGTGGCACATACTGAGAGTAAGTGTGTGGGTTTATTTAGCTAGGTGCTCCGAAAGCAAAGTAATTTGAGTCATTTTAAGCTCATTTGCACACTAAAGTGCTTATTATTCATGACTGATTGTCGTCATGTTTCTTTTCTGTTGCATCGCAGCATGGGCCTTAGATGAACTTCTAAACCAGAAAAAAAGAGATTCTATTATTAGCCAACATCTGCAAGTTTATTAAAGAAATAAAAACATTTGTTATAGAGACAACAGTTTCCCCCTGGTAGCGCTAGCTGTGCTCGTAGCCTTTCATTAATTACGCTAAGCTAATTCTGACACCACCCTCAAATTGCACAGAGAGGGAATTCATCAGACTCTGAAAGCATTAATTACCAAAATGCTGAAACTGCCACTTTTAATCTTTCTATAGCACTGAAAAGCTTAACCAGAGTTAGACGGTTCTGTATTAAGCCTTTTGCCTACCTTTTCATTTTCACATGTAGGAGCACAGCCAGGACTGCGACGTGAGGTACAACTGGCCTTTATAAGCAGGGGAATAGCCCTCATTCAGCACCGTGATTGAAACGTGTAGCAGAGAAGTGGTTAGCTTTGCTTGAATTATGCATGAAGTCAGGAGCACGACTTCTTTTCTATTTTGCGGTGACAAGATAGGAACTCACGCAACGCAGATAAAACCACTAATGCTTTTAGACGGTGCATTCATCAGCAGCAAAATTTTGTGCTTCAGATAAAAGGAAATAACAGCACCTGGACGCAGAAACACGAACACCTTCATAAGACACACAATCATAAAAAGGCCCCATGAATTACTAGTGATGTCTTAGCTCTACTTTCTTCTCTATTCGTCCAATCTATCGATTCTCTGTGAGTCCCGAGTCATCTCGTTCCACCTATTCGACGCTTACGATGTCGTTTTTCCAAGACTGTTGAGTGAATGGGTGTGAAATGAGTTGAACTCTGTGCTGTGTCTCATGGGCCTCTCATATCAAGGTCATTCCTAATTCATGAACACTTCCCTTTGATTGCACAGTAATTCCATTTGGGTCAGCATTGCTATGCAAACACGATCACCCAGTGAGAGAGAGAGAGAGAGAGAGAGAGAGAGAGAGAGAGAGACTCACTGGTGCTCAGACACTACACTGAGGGCCACTTGTATCACATCAAAGCAGAATGAGGCCAACCTCACTAGGGCACTTGACACCCATTTCAGTTGCCTATATCTGGCTAACAAAGCAAACACTGTCCTGTTATGTGATGGATAGTGGTCTGAACTGTAATAGATCTTGTGATGCGTCACAGTGACAATAAGGCAAGTAGGGGATATTAAACACCAGTAAGAGAATTACATACAGCATCTTTCTACTAAATATGTCTGAAAACATGCATACACCACTAAATGCCAAATCCCTTCATACAATCTTAATTTGAAAATACAAGACAATATATAAGATTTTTTCGATCACTCTGTCATCAAAACCCCTCAATCTACAGGACTGCCTAGAATCACACACCACACACATCCAATCTAGGAACGCAGAATTTCAACAAACAATCATGACCTCGTATCAAAACACACAAGGCGGGCAACAGTTCAGTTATCAAAAATGTGTGGTGGTCTGGGGAAACCTGTCGGTTCAGCCGGTTGGCTGATTTCTGAAAACGGCAAGCTCGTTTCCCCTTTAGTTTAAGAAAGCGTAAAAATATTTCACCGGAACTAAGTGGAAAAATTTTTCGTTCGCTTATTAATGGTGCTCAGGCTATCTTCCTGCCTAAAGTTGTCTAAATCCTTTGCTGGCTAAGTTTGATTTCCTCACTCAGTGAATGTCAGGCTTTGTTGTTGGAAAGCAATGCGCCATGCCAAAACGGAAATAAGCCTAATCAGTTTAGTTTGTAATCAGATACCAGCTGTCAAACTGTCCTCCGTGCACCTGCACCACTGTGGGACTGGAATCTGTAAATGCTCGGAATCTTTTAATGCGATTTTCTTGCGTTTTACTTATATGGGTAACCAGACTGCGATAATTTTACTTGCGGTTGAGATACATGCAAAGGAGAAATTTTGGCGTTCAGGAAATCCTGGAGTTTTCTAAACTATATAGTAGAGAAGAAAACCGGCACAACTACAGCAGTGCTTCTCTACCATTTTTGGGTTGTGGATAATTGCCTGCTGGGTCACGAGAGCTTTTCTGTCCTGAGTACAAATGACTAAATACAATTGTATATTTGCACTGTTTATGCAAACAGTGACCCCCATTATCAAATCGTGTTAATATCTCCAGGTTTATGTAAACGGTCAAAAGTAACTGCTGATGTCACTTATTAGCTGTCCAATCATAGACCTCAATCAAGGTCTCTTTATTTAGCTTCGCTCTTACGTATTTGCTAGCTCCATGTACCATGCTTGTCTATAGAACACAATTCATCATCAATTCAAAATATCTGGAAAAATGCACCAATCCTCCCCATAGAAAGTATGTACTGTAATTCTCTGACTATTGAGCGCACCTGAATATTAGCCACACCTGCTAATTTTAAAAAGAAAACATTTTTTGTACATATATAGGCCGCACTTCTCTACAAGCCGCAGGTGTCCACGTTGTAACTGTCACGATTCGTGAAGTAAACGAAGCAGGACGGATGCAAATGCAGTTAGGACGAGAGCTTTTATTGAAACAGAGGAGAGCAGAGTCAAGAGAAACAAGAACCATGACCAACTCAATG
>JAOUWY010000062.1:20497714-20507812 GCA_025728095.1 Prietella phreatophila | reverse complement strand
AGGAAACATGAACAAGAACTAAGACACATGGCATGAACAAAGACTAACTATATTTGCTATCTAATTCTAACTCTATATCTAATTACCCGCGTTGTGTGTGTCATGGCTCCTGGTATATATACACACACGTCTTATTAGTCCGAACTGCTAACAGCTGTGGGCAATACCAAAACACAGGGGACTCGACAACACATGACAAGACGGGGCAGAGATATGACGTCAACCAATCTGCATTTCTTCGTGTGTTTTCCCTGATGAGGGGGTGTGCATGAAGCGTAAAACGACTGATCTGAAGAATGTAGTGTGAGCGCGTTAGATTTAAGCCGCAGTGTTCAAAGCATGTGAAAAAAATAGTGGCTTATAGTCCGGAAATTACGGTAGTCAATTCAGAAACTCCTATTTCGAAAGCAACAAAATACGTTCGCGAGTACAACCCATGCTATATTGAGTACGATTTTATTGTTATAGTGGATGAAAGTCCACAGTGTGTCGAGTGTGGTGAGGTTTTGGCCAAGCAGTAAATGAAGCCATCCAAACCTTCAAAACAAGCATCCAACATGTGTGGGTCAACTAGAGGAACAGGATACTAAGTATCCAGTAAATATTTAACAGGTTTAGTATTTACTAATAGTATTTAGTACAGGTTTCAAGAACTGGACTGTGTATTTGGGAGGGGCTACAATTGGATTTTGTGTTCTTACCCCTCAACAAACGATAATCTGGGACTATAATCAGTAAATTCTACCATAAAATCACGACACCTTTTGCAGTCATCAGGAGTGAATAGACCTCTCGTTATCCCTCTAGTGTGGCCCAGGTATAAGAAGAGCAAACAGCACAAAAAGAAAGGTCAAACTAAAGCATAAGAAGCAAGATGGACACAAAACACAACATGTACAAGCAAAACAATACCCCACATGACTTAAGAAAAATAATAATATTTCTGTGCAAGTCTGATTACAAAAAAAATGCAGTATAAACATAATACCTTATATGTACATTATATACCAATGCGAATCAGGACAAAAAGACTTATACTTTTATGAAACTAACCATTTGTCATCAATGTAAGTGTAATAAAAAGTAATGAATTAATAAACACCCAGAGAACAACAGTGAGGAGAACATAAGATATTTCTTTCTTATATTTATTTATTTATTTGTGTCATGTGGCGCTGTATCACTAAACATCCTGGACAGAAAATATGTTCAGCCAGCACCATATTTGTTGTAGCAAAAACTCTTAATTACATAATCGTAACAAAAACATGCTCAATTAAACTCTTCGCTACTACTTCCCAGGCTACAGATAACACAGCCAAGTTTTAATGATCTCTGGCAACTGTACTCTTCTCTAGGCACCGAAAATGCTGAACGTGGGGAGAATAGGGCATGGTTATTATTTAATGTACTTATCATTCATTACGTTCCCTCGTCCGGCTTCTGAGCGATCAAAACCCGAGCCAGACCAAGGAGTGTGCAGCCCCTCATCATCTCAGGTACTTACAGCACTGCTTCCTTCAGTCTGCTTCTCCTTTAATGAGCCCTTAACTGCAGCTACAACAGTCTATAAGCAGCGCTCAATGAATATATAAAGAGCCCTCTGCACTGTGCCAGCAACACATGATAACAGCATGTATAAAAATTTATTTTTTAATTATGACAACATATTGCATCAAAAAATACTTAAATATTCCAACTGGCGCATCAGTGAATTTATAATGAACAAACTTTTAGATAAACAGCGCATTATCTGATCCAGACAAGGCACCTTTTGATTTTGTTCTTTTGCACACTTCAACAGGTAACAAAATTCAGCAGACATCAATCTAATGGCTTCATACGGCAGATTTTTATTTTTATTTTAACAGTGGGCATAAACTCACAGAAACTGGACAGGTGAAGATTGGAAAAAGACCAACTGATGTTTTTCTATGCCCCTTTAGTGAAGCTGTGCACATTGTAGCATCAGATCCCTGTTCTTGGTTAACACGAGTGAAACCCGATGCGGTCTTCTGATGTTGCAGCCCATCCACCTCAAGACGCGGCACAGTGTGTGCTCGAAGATGCTTTTCTGCTAGCGATTGCTATAAAGAGTGTTTATCTGCATTACCATAGCCTTAATATCAGCTCAAACCAGCTTGGCCATTCATCTTTGACCTCTCTCATCAACGAGGCATTAATGGAGCAGAATCTCTGAACATTTTGTGCAAACATCAGATTATTGTGCGAGTAAATCCTGGAAGACGAGCGGTTTATGAAATACTCATCAGCACGACTGGCACAGTCAGAGTTCACAGTTTTTCCCATTCTGATGTTTAGAAGAAGAAAAAATTATTTGTCACATATATAAATTTATCACAAACGCTTTCCCCCATATATCACAGCTTGCCAGGAAGCTGGGATCAGAGTGCAGGGTCAACCATGATGCAGAGAGGGTTAACGGCCTTGCGCAAGGGCCCAATATTGGCAGAATGGCAGTACTTGGGGCTTGAACCCTTGACCTTCGGATCAGTAACCTAGCCTTAACCATTCAGCCTCCAATGCCCTAATGTTGATGTAAACCAAATCTCCTGGCGTACAAATATGCTTTTAAATGCATATACAACTACAATACCTGGAGTGTTTTGTCCATCCAAATAAATAAAATAAAAAAGCAGTACATTTTCAAACTATACTGCATGCAGGTTACATCATGCTTCATTTCATTGGGAAATGTATTGTGTACAGTCTTTTAGGAAACTGCATTTCTTTACAAATTGTGCAACTGAGCCATTTTCGTACCTACCTGGACAATCCACTGAGCAGTGCAGTTCTCATACACGGCTTTTATTACTACCTAGAAAGCAAGTCAGGAGGCTTTTATGAAAAACTCTGGACTGCCTGAGCGCAATGTTTTTTCATAGCAGCTGTATCTAATTCTTTTGACAGTCAAGAAAAATCCACAGCAGAGAGAAGAACAGAGAGGGAAGAAAATTCAGGGCAAGAAAGCCAACCGTGACCTTCATCTCTAGGATGCATAACCACAGTTTGAGGACAACAGGAGTGAAATCTCAATTGTGTGGACACACACGATACACAACTCTACAAGATCTCTTCACTTGCACGGAAGCTTTAGATATACTGGCATGAGTTCAATCAAGAAGCTAGGCTCATCTCTGCATCTGTCAATTTCTCTCACTACCACTGCTGTTGAATCATGCAACCCTCCCTTACCCATCTTTCCTCTCCCACCTTTATTTCATTCCAAAGCGTTATTATCCACTAAGCTCTCCGTCTCCCGCACATTGGGCCATTCTTTTGGATTAGCATTTCATCACTGGTGTTGATTGTAGCCATCCGGAATTCCACAATCTGACACAAGCAGTGTGGAATACAAACAAATAAGGGCATGTCAGCAAGAAACTAAATCAGACATCACTGTCCAATCTAGAGTCTAGCATCATATGTTAATGTCTGCTTATTGATTTTGGATCACAACCGAGCGGATATGTGAAACGCTGCAAATTTGAAACATCCCTTCTTCTACTACGAGCGTAGAGGTGGCACTTGAGCTAGACAAAGCTCTTAACCTTGCAGCTATATGAGCTCCTCAGCTCATATCTAATTTGCTTTTGGCAAAGGTCAGATGCAGTGTTCAGCTACCCATGGCCTGCTATTGGGACTCAGGAGGGCAACACGATCACGGCTAGACAATCCTCATTGTCAAGTGAGAAGAGTGTCTCCAGCATATTTTACTCTGGTCTCTTAAGAGTGAAAAAAATTAAAAAATATCCTGCAAGAAATTACACTTGTATTTCATTATAAAATGAACATGGAGATATTAACTACAAGTTGAAATTTTAATACAAGATGCTATCAGGCCCGGTGCCAGTTCAATAGTCTATATTATCCAAGAGGTGCTGAAAACTAAGCCGCTGCACTCCCATTAGGCCCACAGGGCAGCCAGAGAGCAAATTTCATCATCTCCAGTCTTGGAAATAGCCTCCAACAAAAAGTGATAAAAGTAAAGTGCGAAAGAAATGCGCGTGCACTGCGAAGATCAATGCAAAATAAATTTGCAAACAGTGATACTGTTTAAAAAGATTGCTTTCCTTGAAGAATGGTGTAATGGGAGAGTAGAAATGAACAGGAGTAAGGCAGGTGGATGATGGGTGGGGTGGAGGCGCCAGTCTTTTAACTCTTATTGGGATTTTGTTTTTGTATGTGGGTCGTCTTGCTACATTTGCACGCAAACTATTCACCTCACCGGCAGGCAGCAAGTCGTCATGGCTCACTTGATCATTACGTACGTTGTTTGTAGCAGCAAACAAAATAAGAATTGATTACTGCTAATATTTAAAAATCACACATCAACCACCGAAAATCCACATTAAACGTGTGGGCTCTCAGATCTCACTAGCCACAGAAGATACGATATTTGTCTTTTTCCCTGGCACATCCTGAGCGTACAAAGGCCAGCGTCACAGCTGGAGCTGCAATCTGATAAACTTTTAATTAAGACTTTGCATAAACTGTTATCTTCACTAAACTGGAAGAACTTCAGCTCTCGTTCGTTTATCTGAAGGATGAAGGTTGATCTCATTAAAATTCGTAAGCCGAGTTGTTGTAATCGAAATGCACAGCCTTCCCTCCTCACCTGATAACGCGCATAAAGAGAGCAGCAGATTTGTTGCTGCAGCCGTAAAAAGAAAAAGAAAAAAAAAAGGCCAGGACAAATGGTACAAAGTGTACACTGCAGGCTTGTGTTCCACAGTCAAAGTGGACAATCTGTAGGCTAACAATAGGTGGATGCTTAGAAAAAGATTTTTTTAAAAGCACGAATAGGTTAAGAAAAGTTCTCGGCAAATATCAACAGCGCGCAACACAACACCCTGTGGATTAACTGTGGATTAATTTCTTTAAGCAGAGATGGAACACACACTCAAAAACGATGAGAGATGTGTGCCCTCTTAAAGCTGCTCGGGAAATGGATTCAAGTAAATCTCTCCTTTTCTGCTGCTCTAAACCCAGCGAGTATTGATCAGGCTCCCCGTGGAAACACTATTGATCAACCGTGTGCACGCCTAGGCATGAAACTAAGCAAAACCCCCACTGTGTGAGGAGAACAGAGTGTGTGGGAGGTGGTTAAAAGGGGGTCTAGTTAAGATGAAGATTGTTGTTTGTCAGAGCCCAATGTTCATTTGGATTAGATTAAAGCATGTTTAAACACGCACGCGCACGCACAGGCTAGAACAGGACTGAGACAGTTACATATTGCGGTTTGTGTGTGTAGGAGGTGTGAAAGAAGAAAAGGTTGTAACAGCAATTTGTTCCACCAGCAAAGATCAATCATATCATGAAACGGTCGAGTTGCTTGTGTATTCCACAATGCACAACCACAAGTACAGTACACACAGTATGTAGACTCTCAGACAGGTGGACAAACTAAATGAAAAAAAAACCGCGATTTTGTAATGTTACTGGTCCTGTTATAGCCATATTTGTTATTTTATTTACAAAATTGAAATTGAGGATTTTTGGTATGACAATGAACAATTACGATTTATTATTTAGTATTATAGTACGGTTTGTTGTTTTTAATGGTGCATTTGCTCTGATGTCATAGGTCTTGTGGAAAGGTATATGTGACATGGGTTAACCTTCTGGGGGGGGTTGTGTGTGTTATCAAGAGTCGTCTGATTCACGGTCTCTGATTCTCTCATTCTTCCAAAAGATACTCCCTCTTGTCGTGTTTTGTCGATAGAGAATGGTTTTTTAAATGCATCCAAAAGTGTTCCGTTGAGTCGAGATCTGGTGACTGTGAAGGCGATAGCATATAAATGACATCATTTTCATACTCAAACCATTCTGTGAGCCTTTGTGCACTGTGTATGAGGACATGATCATCCTGCAATAGTCCACTCCAATCAGAGAGAAATATTTCATTATAGGATAAATTCAGATGACTCTTCAATACAATTACTCCTCCGTCTAAAGCGGCCTTGAAAGCAGTTATTTTAAAAAAAAGAAAAAAAAAAGAATGTTTTCTATATAGTCTTTTTACAGATTGCGTGTTTAAAGTATCTCAAAGAAACGATGGCATGGTTCCACATGGCTAACATTTTTTACTGTTGATTTGCACAAACTATTTGAACGTCTGTGCACCGACAGGTGAAGGACAGCGATGGAAACAAGGTTTCTTCCCAATCACTTCCTGCTCATCATTACTATTCGGTTTATTTTTTAAATACACAAAGGGTTTCCAGGGGTGCCGGTGAATAATAGGGAGTTCAAAACACATATATCTGGTTGCCAATCGTTCCCAATGCACATGTCCATTGGCTTATCTCCTGTTTTTAAAGGTCGGGTGGTGTGGTGGGTTACAGGAAATAAAACTATTTTTTGATAGAAAACTTGTACTGGAATACTCAGAAGTTAAAATACTGAGCTCCTATGCAAAACTGTGTTTAGATTGGCAGCTCTGGTAACTGTATCATCCTATACACCGGTCTGGAAACTCCAATAAGTCATTCAGATTTGTCACATGTCTGTATCATGCCTACTGAATTCCTGCCACTCACATTAATGCCAATGCTACAGTAAGGATCCTGCATGCAGACACTTATCCACACATTTACTGGCTAGCATTGCCATTTCCAGAGTAGGACTGAGATCAGATGCTCTTCTTCACTGTACTCTGCCAACTCAGCCTTAGGGAAACAACTCGTTCATACACACAGGAGCAAGGGTGAGCTCCAGAAGACATGCTCGCTTTTCCACCCTATTGTTCTCTCCAACACAATATCTTCTATACTTCCACACCCAATTCCACACAAGGATCGAAACCTCTGATCAAAGACATTCATAAACACACTGCAAGGACACAAGCACTGCTCCGACAATTGAAGAAACACATTATCAAAGCTGCTTTTTAAGCTTTTAAGCTGTGTGTTTACAAGCATCAGTGTGTGTGGTATGTGTAAACTGTTAAGGTGTTCTACATGTCCTTGTCCTACAGAAGACCTCTGTCAGCATCCTTTAGAAAGCTGAGGGTGTTCAATAACTCATTACAGCACTCCTGAAAGGACGTCTACTCTTCCCGCAGGTAGCTGAAGGGACTCCATCCTTCCTTCGCATTTCTCTTCCCTTCTCTTCAACATGCTTCTCCCAGCAAAACGCTCTATATCCCGCTTTAGCCCTTTAATCACATCCATATCTCACTCTGAGACTGTTTTCACTATTCACACTTTAAACCTTACACATCCTTTCACATCTTTCCATCAGGGGTTTGTCGCAAGTCCGTGGCTTCACTAGAATGCAAACTTCACTGATGCTGGAAGAAGCTGTGCTCGCTATACTGCACACTAGAATTGCATTAATAATTGGTACTGTGCAAGGCAAAGGACAGTTATTTTACAACCTGTGAAGACACTATAACTTGTTGGTACAGCTCAGGGTCGTGGGTTTGAGCCCTATGTTGTGCACCAAACCCAGCCCCTCTGGTTGCACAAGCCAGTTCACTCTGTGCCAGAGTCCGGATAAAAATGCAAGGGTTGCATCAAGAAAGGTATCCGGTGTAAACCTCTGCCATATCAAATATGCACATCATAAACCAGATTTCCATCATGGAGATGGACGATCCGCTGTGGCGACCTCTAACAGGAGTATGTTAAAAAAAACTATAAATAACTAATGATAGCACAAGCTACTCATTCCAAATCCCACCAGCAGCTGCACCACACACACATCGGCTGAGGCATGGTCTAGTTATTACTAGGCAAATGAATTAGTGTAAAATGGAAATCAGATCTTCTTTTCAGAATCAGGCACAAGGCTGTTAAACAACGCTACTGCTTACTACATGCTGTCACCTCACAGGTAAACGTACACAGAGTAAATGATGGATATCGGTCAGCAACTTACTGACAAGGTCTCAAGCATGATGTGCTACATTAGAAACCTTGTAATAACAGTATAATAATCAAACACTTTTATCTCAGACTGTTTTCATTTCTTTGACTAGCTCTCTATATGTTATTACATTACTTTAGCTACCACTTTTTGCAATTAGGTTTCCAGGCAAACAAAACAATGGACTGTACAAGCATATTAGAGCTTTTACTTGCCCACATCATCATAAACTAATAATCAACACAACTTTCATTAATAACAAGACTATAATGTACATTAATGGTTTGGTTAAGAATTTTGGGCAATCAGCAAATGACACAAAGAATCTTTAGCAAATATGTGGAAAGCTCAATCACCAACATGCATCCAAAAGAGTTCAAAGAAAACCAGAGAATCCACCAATGGGAATATGACTAAGCAGCAATTTTCCCATAAAGAAACCAAATCTGGCGCCTGTCTGGGAAGAGCAGCAAGCTTCTGCTGAAATAAACATGAATAAAAGCCATCCACAAGTACAGGTATATATACATACAAACAAACAAACAAACAAAGAACCCTTAGCGCAACATATCTGTACATATACACACACTGTTCAAGAAGTCTATTCGAGTGTGTTTTCAAGACATCTTGCAAAGCCGGTACGCGGTCACGTCCCACACTTGGCTTAAAAGTGGACAAATTTGCAAAGAATGCATAAGTTTGCAGGGTCAGATGCTTTAGGGAAAAAAATATCTTGAATATATAAAAATGTAAAAAAGGTTTTAATGTAACTGAAGTTCAATTAACATTTTATCTTCACTATTAATAAAAATCAAATAGATTTATAATCTAGTAACCACAGCCAGCGCTGCAGACATGCTGTACTGATAAGCCAATTAAACAAATAGGAAAGTCTGTTCCATTATCTCATAATGCTACTTGGCATGATCAGACAATTAGAAATGGGTTTTACAATATAATGGCTGATTATGGATTATTATATAAAATTAGAAGCTGGTCTAGACTGTAATAATAATCAGCAAAATACAAACTATAATGTGAGCGCATGTATGATACTCGTATGTTACATTGTAATTAAGTAAGTTATTGACATAACCATGAAGGAAATTTTTCCGGTGATGTTCCAGAGACAATAACCATTTTATTGAGAGGACTTTATTGTCCTCAACTAATGCACTCACATTTGCTCATATTTTAGATCATCTTACATAATGCAGGAAAATGCATGACCAAATCTTCACCCCAGTAACTTGTGGCCTAAACCAAATGGAGCAGCTGAGATGTTCTGGGTCAGCGCTGGAGAATAAAGTCGTATCAGAGTAGGATCTGAGAACTGGCCATGAAAAACAGAAGATGAGAGCAGCTCTGCTTCCAGCCAGTAGCCAGAGCAGGAGACTCGTCAGCTCACAAGTGGCCTGAAACATCATGTGCAGTCCAGACAAATCTCATTTCAAGCAAATGTCACGGAAGAAGCAGATGTATTCACTGACTGTGGTATCTGCCTCCACAGGCTTCTGCAGATTTGCGGCTCCGGCAAAATGGAGGTGGAAAGAAGTGCTTTTTAATCTGGGCTGTATGTGTGTGTGTGTGAGAGAGGGACACAGTGGCTACCGGCCTTAAGGAAGAGTGGACACTGGACCTTGAAATCCCATTCCCTGCATGAGTGACACAGTGAAAGATTCAGCATCACCTTTTAACATCAGTCAACACCACACACAAACCTATCTCTCTCACTACCCCTCATCCTTGTTTTTCATCTCTTTCTTTACTAGCTTCCATCCTCCAGTGCACTCTCTCGTCTACCTCATCACATCCTTCTCTGGGCCCATTTTCTCTCAATTCCTTTCTACCAGAACTTCACTTCTTTTCCATCGCTTTTTTCCCCCTTGACAGTCATTTCGCTCTAATTTGCTTGCTTACCTGTGCCTACCTCTAAGGCTTCTCATCTGCCTCCCTCAATTGCTCATGCCAACATTTTTTTAAATTTTATAATTTAACACTGTTTTCCTTAACATTCCTCTCACCCACAAGCACCTGCCTATATCTCTCTTTCAGCTGCTCCATTAAAAAAAAACGGTTTATATATAATATATATACACACACACACACACACACACACACACACACACACACACAAACATACATACAAACACACACACACACATATATACAACTATACATATACACACACACATACGCACAGAT
>JAOUWY010000062.1:20445450-20455480 GCA_025728095.1 Prietella phreatophila | reverse complement strand
TTGGCGTGCTGTTTCTCTGGGGAATATAGGGTTATGGGACATAATACTGTGGGAACTTAGGGGTAAGAGGGTTAAGGGTGTAATTAGTTTTTCACATGGGTGATAGGTGTTGGATAACCTTTTTTTTTTTTTTAAATCATAAAATTGCAGTGTCACTTTAGACACTCATACCTGTAGCATTCTTTCGAACAGTGCTGAATGTAAATATTAGAATGGATTTTAAAATTAAACCCAGAGTAGAAAAAGCTCCACAAAGACAAGACAATGTCAATCTTAGCATTACTGATTAACTTTACCTGGATCTGCTCGGGAGTCCATTGGTCCAGGTTGACTGATTTGACACGGGATATGTGCACTCCCAGGTTCCGGTGGATTCCAGCACACCTGATACAGATAAACACACCCAGGTTCCAGGAAGCCCATCGAGGTCCTGCATGAAGAGAAGAAGCATCTCTTAATGTCCATCTACACCCTGCCTTTCCATTATTATCTTAGGTTTGCACATGGAATGTAACGAGAACATACAAATAAATAGCAAAAGCAGAGTTTGTGTTTGTCAGAAAGCTGCTGCTGACAAATTCTCTCACACAATCGCTGCTACTGACCTTGAAATACACCATCCTTAACCTACAGGTGATGATGTACTTCAGCAAACACTCTACACAGCACTACAGCCATAATACCATTCACCGGACCAGACAAGAATTTAGTTCTGGGATGTATTTCTAGTTTATTTTTGACCAAATAGAGAGATCACTGCAGGAGGCTCAGTGATAATAGTAATGGGTGTGTTATAACAGGGTATCAGCACTTCCAATTTAATACCACATTCAGGACATTTCCAAAAAATTTAAAAGACATCACTTCAATAGATGTGCCACGATACATCAGCTGTAATGGATTGTGTTCATACATATACATCAATTTCTGGGTTTAAGTAAACTATAGCAGGGTAAACCTCTATAGAAAGATATGGGAGACCAGCGCAAATATCCTTTTTGCATTTGCTCCACTAGTGAAAGAAAAAAAAATCCAGTATTTCCTTCCCATGACTTTCCAAGTGATCAAAAAACAGAGAGATGGATTACGGCAGACAGAAGAAGAAAAAGATGTCAAATGTACTATCACTCCCTCAGCAGCTGTATGAGAAACCCCCTCGTGGCAGTGTTTACTAGTGTTATTGCCATTTAATTCAAGGGTAATGTAACAAGTATTGCTATAAATATAGATACATTTTTGTATAGAAGAAAAAAAATCATAACATGATATATTAATAAAAAAAATTTTTTAAAACTTTGCTTATTGTCATATTACTATTGCACTGAATAATACTTAATAAAAATTCAGTTTTATAGGGGTACAAATAGTCATATAACAATAGTAATACACTTCTGATGTAATTCATGTTTATGCGTTAGACATTGTGGCTTTTATTTTGGCGGAAATCCGCAGGAAGACCTCTGTTTAACACACCGAGACAGAGTCCAACACAGTCACACGGCTTTACCATCTCCAACAGCAACGAGACAAAATAAAATCAAAATCTGATCCATCTAAACTGACGGTGTTGGTTCGGTTGTATTTTTAAGACCTTTGAAATGTGAATTTAAGAAATTTTAATTCTAATTAAGGCCTCATTTTTTACATAAAGGAATATAAGACTTTTTAAGGATCTGCGGAAACCTTGTAGCGTATTGGAGTGCAGATGACATGGAGAAGCGCTTGAATAACTACTATTTCTTTGTCTGTTCAATCATTTGTCTAATGGCACACAATCAAAAATAATCTGTACCATTTTCATTTAAATCTGCTATATTTTAAAGAAAGCAGCACCATACAGGAACGTTATCGATGCACTAAAACTCGCATGCAATATGATCAGAATACAGAAGTATTTTTTGCTTGTACTGTGTCTGCACTTATCATACCCTGAAAGAATAAAATAGCTGAATATTCCTTTTGACAGACACAATCAGCAGACACAAACCAGACTATTGCATGTACTTGTGTGTTCGGAAATTCTGTGCGTGTACATGCATATGGAGCAATCCGTTGTGTGACAGTACGTCTCAATAAAATTACTACACAATTATATAAATAACTAGTTTCAAATATTTTATGAATCACATTCAGCATTTTTTTATTGGTCCAAACATCCATAACGCATTACATTTTTGCAGTCCTACAACAATACTCCTCTGTGCTCTGCTGAGTTTGCACCTTAAGGCTCTGTTGAACAGTTCACGTCTACAGTACATGTTTGCATGTTGGGTTCACTTACAGCAGTTGGCCTGATTCAGTGAGCAATCCATTTTTTTTACACCGCAATGAAATCGTTCCACTCCAATTGTGTTGGAGTGGAACTAGTACAAGATCACCAGGACAAGACCACTTCACTCCATTGCCTTCAGAGTAGAAAGTTTTGGTTCATGTGAATAGCGTGTTCTCAACAAACCACATCAAAAAGGACAACGCAACAGGGTTTAATTTAAATGGACTATTCATTCATCCATTTTCCATACCACTTATCCTACACAGGGTAGTGGGGAACTCGGAGTACAAGGCACAGGATGGAGTGCCAAACCATTGCAGGGCACAATTGCACACCCATTCACAAACTGAAGACAATTTGCAAATGGAAATCATGGGGGAGGAAACCGGAGTACCCAGAGGAAATCCCCGAATCATGGGGAGACCATGGAAATGCCGGGATTTGAATTACGCCACGTGCCCCCTCACAATGGACTAAATGCTGCAAATGTGAAAGTACCTTAAAAAGGTCAGCCATGAGAGAGAATGGTATTTATAACAAATCAGCAATTAATAGTGTGGCATGTCCCACCCCAAAGTATCACAGGACTGAGAGGGGGGAAACACAGTAAAACTACACAAAAAAACAAACAAACAAAAACACAATGTAGTTGTTGGGATCTGATATCCAAATGAAAGTGAAAAGGTTTTTCTGTTGCACCACCGGGGATTATCAAATTCTGGTATTGGGTATATACTTCTGTGGTGGAAAAAGGCCTATATTGAAATTGTAGTTCGATCAATTGATCGATAGACAGAAAGATCGATATAAATGCTGTTAATTCTGCCACAAGGACTATTGCAAGAAACAGTCCCTGCTCAGTCTAGTAAAATGAACTTTGAACAGTCCAAAACTAGAAAAGCTAGACGAGGTATACAAGCACTGCATGTACATGCAGATATCAGGTTGAACAGGGTGCCAAGTATGATAGGTGATAACTCTTGCACTAAAATTACATTTTTGTGACTCCCTTCACACATTGTAAGCCTCAACCAACGAAGCCTGCTCCCACTCTGTTGCACAGAAACACAGTGCATGTGATTCACACTCCCAGAGTGCTTGGCATTAGCCATCACGCCTACTGGACAACAGGAAGGAAGGTCCCAAAGTCCCTGGCACTGTTACCACTCCTTACCGGCCTCCTGGTAGACTGACTCATAGGATCCACGCATGCATATGTATACACAAAGACTTATTTGCATAACAAACAGTGCGGTAAGGGTTCTTAATTTTTTTTCCAGCATGCTCATAACTCATGCATGGCACTGCATGATTACACAGGATATTAATGACTGTGTCTCAGCACTTTTCTCTACCCATTGAACAAAAGAGGTGTACATGGAGCGAACACGCTGATGATTCCCGATGCAGCGTAAACTCGGGTGGAGACACAGTAATGAGCGAACAGTTTCTTATCTCTCCCCCACCCTAACTATTATCCAGCTCAATGCACACGTTCCCGCAGCCACCCACCCACATTTATTAATCCAATAAAGGGCTGGGAGATTGTGTCTCACCCCTGAGCAGCAGACACTACGTAACTCACCCACCATTAAATGTGTTTCATTAGTCACAGAGCAGAGTTGGAACGGTGCGGTGGCGAACTGAAAGTCACAACATACTTGAGAGCTACTACATACAAATTTCTGGCTAGATCTAATGGCTTCAAACCTGCCTGAGTGGCTTATAATAACTTCTAATTGGGCTTTTTACAATCGGAGGAATGCTTGCAACACTGAAGTCATGGCTGTACATAAACCTAATGAGTTATTAGCTGTAAATAAGGTCATTATAAATAAAATGGTGTATACACTACACTTACTGTGTTGAACAGCGGCAGAGATACTTATTCTTGAATTCTTGGATAGCAGAGTAGCCCTGATAAACAACACACTTTCAATTTCAAAGTGTGAAAATCTCTTCATTTAAATCTCTGTTCATGATTCTGTAGGGGAAGCCAAGATGCATCAGAGAAAGAGGATTTGTTGCTCTGCTCCAAAGAAAGACAGCAGGTTTTCAAGGTTTGTATAGGATACAAAAGAAGCTAAAAGGAAACACATATGATGAGATACAACACACTTTATCTTTGTCAAGCTTAAAGCTGCAGACATCACACTTTCCTACAGATGTTTAAAGCGCCCAACTTGACAGCTATCGTGATTTACTGCCGATTCCCGATGCTATTGCCAATCATCCCAAGCCTATCTTGTATGAAGCAGGAGTTCAGAGGGTAGGGTTAGCTATTGTACAATGTCCATGGGGCAGTTGAGGGTAGTTCTGTGACTGCAGGATAACATAAACCTAACCCAAAACCACACAATGTAATAGAACATGAAACAACACATTAAACCAATGACGGACGAGTGGACAACATGGTGGTATGTGCTTCCATTGTGTAGTCAGTAGGGATGGGCGAGATCTTATAGTGTGTAATATACCGGTAGAAATGCTCCCAACAATAAGAATGAGTCTTCCCGTGATGATAACGATAAAGCCTAGTTGATGACGTATTTCTGTGTGCGACGGTGTGAGACCCATCTCACGTGCAGAGTGAAAACAAGAACGGCGGAAGGCAGATGGGAATCTGAGGATGGGTTAATCACTAAACGAGGACCTTCCTCTACAACACAGATCTGGTTTGGTTAAGGAAAATGAGTTTTACTTTTAGATCAATGTTTGTGTTTCTGAGGCTCTCAAGACTGCATGCAGCGGTCACTTGTAGCCAGAAACAGTGGTGAATGGTACTATATTTAAATAGTCACTGATATCATTATCGCAAGAAATACCAGAAAATATCATGATATAGTTTTAAGTCCATATTGCCCATCCCTACTAGTCAGATTCTTTTTAAAAAATTGGATCCATTGTCTGTGCGGTAGAGACCTTGGAGCCAGAGCTCAGAGTCCCACCTATATTGGTGATGGACATTTTACTTTTTCATGTCTGCAGTGCTCATTACCTGAAGTGTAACTTAAGATG
This sequence comes from Prietella phreatophila, assembly GCA_025728095.1. NCBI lineage: Eukaryota > Metazoa > Chordata > Actinopteri > Siluriformes > Ictaluridae > Prietella > Prietella phreatophila. The sequence goes on along the minus strand of JAOUWY010000062.1, from coordinate 20,450,190 downwards.
TCACACTGGTTAATTCTAAGCGGCAAGTACAGGGTAATTAACTAATATAAAAAATGCTGAAATATAGCTGTGTAATTTTCACAAGTATGTTGTTTTTACTGCTGAGAGAAAAAGATCTTTAGCGCTTTGAGTCATGACTGGCTGAGCTACCAATTGCAATCTAGCTGAAATTGGCTAAGCCATCATTTTAATCAAAGTAATGAAAGTACAGCTTAAGTATAATGTAATGTAAAAACTGATAAATAAATTGGAACAGCTGTCAACTTTTACATGGAACACAAGTTACTTGTTCATCTTGATTTTCACCTAGCTCTCATACCTGCAGTAAGTTACCCATCAGAATGAAGAAGTGCACTCTTTAATACTCAGCTCATTCTGTCGGTGGAGACTGTTGAAAAAGGAGTGATTGGCTAACCTTACCAAGCGGTTTCGAGTGTTACCTATGGTCTTACACACAATAAATTGGTATGGAATTTAGCTTACCTTGGTTTGTGCCATCACTTCCTTCACTCATTAGTTTGCTAGTTATAATATCAGTATAACAAGCTGGCTTAGACATCGAAATGAGCAACATACTGGAAAAAATTCAAAGAAAACTTTCTGTTGAGGGTCTGTTAGAACAGCGCTACAGATTTTTGCTATAGATGTGTCAAGAGTTTCAGGTGTAATGAAAGTACGTGTTCATGAGGACCAACTGTCGTGTCCAAATCGGTCAGTTACCTCATCAACCACACCCTTTTATTTCTCATTAAATACCTCAAATAAAAGACATTTATCATATAGAAATATATTGGAGATATCAAGGACAATTGAACTTGACATCATGACGGAACACTATTCCTGAAAATAATTTGTGGAGCTATAGCCTAAAATGGAAGTTTGTCTGTCAGCCTTCATTCACTAAGGGGCTTTCACACTGGCAGTTTAGTCCAAAACAGTTTTATGATATCGGTAATATGAAAGCTGTCATGTGGACCAGGAAGCACACCGTGGTATCGAACCCGAGACTACCTGTAGGCTTTGGTCTGACTTCAGTTGCACTGGAAAACTGTGATGCGATTCCCATGAAAGTGAACACAACTAGTATTCGGGTCTGCACTTGTTCGGGATGTAAAGTAACCTGAGCATGTGCTTTAGCCTATGACGACACCATTGGTTTCCACAACACACATGTACCATGAGTGGCAGGGGATTTTGTGGGATACAGAAGGAGGTCCAATTGTGTCCATAACAGTACCAAAATAATTAAACAAAGTCTCGTTGTGTTCTCCATGCATGTTAGTGATGATGTAAGATGAACGCAAACAAGCGTTCCTAAACCGGACCAACAGTGCCGGGGGCGCCGGGAATAATCACACTTGGATTTGAGCTGCAGCATACGTGCCCAGTGTGTAAACCACCTTACATGGGAACCGGCGGGTTTAAAAACTGCAGTGCAGCCAGCCACTAGAGGGCATCATAGATATTTTGGCTTTGCTTTTTCACCACTCCCATATGACATCCACCCATATATACAGTACCTGCATTAAACACACTTATCCAGCCTGATACGCTCTCCACCAAACTGGAACAAACAATCGTGCCCATGGCACAAATCACTATAAAAAAAAACGCCCAATGTTGGAAGTCATAACTTCTTTTTAAATCTTCAAGAAGCCACGAGCGAGTCTTGGACCTCCACCCTAGAGGACAATGTGAAGAAAGGTCCCTCTTTACTTTCTGTAATACAAGGCAGCCTACATCTTTAGTCGTTCCTGTTTCAGCCCTTATCTGTCTGCCAGTCTCTCCTCTTCTTTCACTTTTAGACTTTCTGAACTAGGTGAGCTGAAAGCAGCAGAGCAGAGGAGAGCAGGGGCTCAAAGCTAAGACAAGCTTAACTAACCCTGTCCTATTTGTGACTGCCTCTCTGGACCAAAGCCAGTCTCAATTGTCTGGTGAGGAGATTGCTGCTTTCAGAAAGGACATGCATGCACACTTTCTTACTGTGTTGTTTTTTTTGTTCATGTTCTTACTATCTTCTTCTGCACAGCTGGTTGCAGCAGATCCAGAGACAGAGGCCAATGCTGCAATCGCTCTGCACTAGCAAGGACTGTCTAACTACATGGAACAATTTATAGATGAACATTATGCCTGCATACACAACAAATGGAGTCTGAGCTAGCATAGAACCTCAACCCCTTTACACACACACCCACAAATACAGAGACAAACACACACACAGAGAGAGAGAGGGGGGGGGGGGAGGTAGGGTATATGAAATCATTTTGGAATGCCTGATCCCCGCTACACTGAGGCATTAAGAAAGCCCACAAGGCTGTAATGAACAGCTGGAAAGGGAGATAACATTATGAACATCTGGGAGAGTCTGCAGTACCTGGATTATAGCCAAGTCCCTGAGCTGGGTGGTGCTACCTTAAAATGCAATTAAAAGGCAACCTAAACTAATTCTTCACTGTTTTTAAATTTAGCCCGATTGCACTGGCATGGTCCATGGGTCTCTGTGTGTATGTGTGTATGAGGCAAAGAGTGTGTGTAGACAAGGTTCGCAGCTGGTTCTACACCACTCTGGCCTCTGTGCATAGTTAATCCTTAAGCCAGGAGCTAGCACAGTCACAATCAAAATGACTCAATCCCCACTGAAAATAAGTTTAAATGTCAAAATTTACAGACTTTCAGCTGTTTGCAATGAACAAATCAAACAAAAGCATTTGAAATAGTTCAACACAACAAATGATTCAAGAGTTTTCCACAAATTCAACTGAAAATGCAACTTGTGATTTCTCCAGTTTGCAAAACAGGTGGTGTCTCAAGCACGCTTGATGCAACTAATCAACCTGAACTGGCTAGGGGCAGAACATTTATGAAATACCTGGAAGATGCAGAAAAAGGAAACTATCAACAGATGGAACCAGATTTCTGAGAAGGCAGGTTGTGAAAAATCCTCGAGTGACTGCAAAAGACCTGCTGCAAGACTTGGTGACAACAGGCACTGAGGTTTCAGTGAGCACAGTAAGGTGCGTACTAAACACAGGTTCACTCCAAGACGTACACCACTACTGACCCAACAGCACAAGACAGCTCAATATCATATAAATAAGCCACAGAAGTTTTGGGATTCTGTTCTGTGGAGCGATTAAACAAAACTGGAACTTTTCAGCTCGATGGATCAGCGCTATGTCTGGAGGAAGAAGAATGAAATAATACTCTGTCCATAGTCAAGCATGGTGGTGGCTCAGTGATGCTCTAGATCTGCAGCATGTAGAAGGCAAGATGGATTCATTGAAGTACCAGAAATCATAGCATACCTCAAATTCCACCAAGGCTTGGTTGCAGAAGAAGTCCTGGAAGATTCTGCACGGCCATTCACCTGACTTGAAGCCCATCGAAAATCTCTGGTGAGATTTGAAGAAGGTGGTTGCAGCACGCAAACCCAATAATATTACTGAACTGGAGGTCATTGCTTAGATTCCTCAGGAAATCTGCCAGAAGCTGGTGTCTGGATATGTATCTCATTTGCAGCAGGTCATAACAGTAAAAGGTTGCACTACTAAGTATTAAAGATGCATGCCATGAAGGGGTTGAATAAGCTTGAAACTGGACAAATCATTATAAATTGCATTTTCAGTAGACTTTGGGGAAACCACTTGAATTTGTTGTGTTGAACTATTTCAATTGCTTTTGTTCATTTGTTCATTGCAAACAGCTGGAAGTGTTTTGACAATAAACCTGATTTGCAATGGGGGTTCAATTTTTTTTTCCACTTTATACCTGCCTGCAGTGGTCAATTAGTAAAGTATTGTTCATTGTTACAAATAAACAACAAAAAAAAAAATCATTGGTATATTTTGTTTTACTTTATTCCTTGCAAGTACAAAGAACTTGTTTATAACAAAGGATAAATGAGGACACTGGAGGAAGACTTGTTTTTGTCCAAAAGAACAGTGTTGTACTTCATTTTAGCTAAAAATGGTACTTTTCAGCACTTGTCAGCATGAAAAAAAAAAAATAACTAGAAACTCAATGTAACGTCCATACAGACAACCGGACACATTGTTATCTCCATTTTCAGCTCCATGAAGCATTGTTCTCGCTCAGGTTCCCCCTCCCACTGCAACACACAGAGCAGACACAGTACACACAAGTGCAGACACTCAATCCTTACCAGCTCATTCTCCATGACCCTTTCCATGAATCACAAAAGACACGTTCTACACACACATTAATGGCAAATAGTCAAAACACCAAAATGGTAGCCTCACTTCTTTCACAGTGTGTCCTCTTGGTCTGGCATAAGATTAGTTCATAAAAGTATTTCCATATATTGCACAGGACTGGGCAATAAGTCAAGATAATATCAATAACATAAGCAATTATATTTCAATATACTTTTCAGAGATATTGTAGGACCATTTTATGACACTTAAAATGTTTTAATAATAATTAAATTTTGAACAACGATAAAGCTATTTAATAACAATAAAGAACAATAAAAAACTGGAAGCAGCTGATACTGATGGTAACATTTGAGTGAATATTTAAACACACAAAAAAATAGTTTTTAATGTTTAGTTTTTCACAATTTTTTAAAGTATTTGTTTCTCTAGACAAAACAGGGTTTTTTTCAAAAGCAGCAGTTCATTAGCATGTACAGTACCTCAAAAAATGTGAGTACACCCCTCACATTTTTGTAAATATTTGATTATATCTTTTCATGTGACAACACTGAAGAAATGACACTTT
>JAOUWY010000062.1:20402270-20415142 GCA_025728095.1 Prietella phreatophila | reverse complement strand
CCTGTCATCAGCACAGCTCTCTCACTCGCTCTCCCTCCCTCTCTCCCTTTCTACCTCCCCTCTCTCACTCTCTCTTGATTTCTCGCTCTCTCCTTCTCTCTCTCTCTCTCTCTCTCTCTCTCTCCGCCCCTCCCCCTCTCTCTCTTTTATAGTTTCATTTTTATTGAACATTTCTGCTGAACTTCTGATGAACATTACTACAGAACATTTCTGCTAAACATTTCTAATGACCGTTACAGCTAAATCGTCTGTTTCTAAACTAACCTAGAAAAGTGCCTATAATCGGTATCGGCCGATACACCTGTGGATCTCTAGTAAACACCAACAATTGTTGCAACAATGGACACACATCAACGTCTAATGCACAACAATGTTTACACTATGTTTGATGTTATTTTAGCTGACGACGCCGAATTTTCCAGGTTCGTCAATGAACTTGAAGAGAACACCTCAAACACTGCTCCTGATGATTGTGGACCGTATGGAAAAGTGAGATATCTGAACGGTCGCATGAAGAATTATCAGCCAAGAATGTTCTGAATCCTTAAAAGAGATTACAGGAGTTATAACGTCTGAGCCACTGCAATAATATCGGCCCGGCTATTCACCCGAAACACCGAAAGAGCTTTTACAGAGGAACCTGTACACAATATCCAAACTCTAAAGTCTGAGGGTGTGAATTAAGAGATAAGCTCCTCACAACAGATGAGGAGATATGAACAGATGTTATGATGTGAAAATGGGCAACACATGAAGAGGAAGTATTAGCAAGTAAGGAAGTGACTGTGTCCTTTTCATTGTCTCGGACTCTGAACGTATACTATAACATGTCAATTAAAGACTTCAGCGCATCCACGGAACTTGAAGTAAAACTCCGTCCAAGAACACATTAAATATGTTTATACTGACATGTCAGTGATGTGCTAGTGCTTTAAGGGTTGGTGCTGTATCTTTGTTAAAAGTTAGTATGGTTTAGTTCTCTGATGTCACCGGAGGAAAACGTGGTTAAATAGTAGAAAAAAAGATTTGACGCCATGGAGAACAGTCAGGTTTTGTGTAAACAAAAAAGCAAGAGCTTATTTGCTCACGGTCATAATAATAAGAAATACAACATAAAAGTAGTGGACAAACACTGGACTCAGTATTAGCATTAAAGTTGAATGCTGATGTATTTGAGCAGACTAAAGGACTAAAGCTGTGAACCACTCTCTTTAGATAGACACGAAGCAACCGCGACACCACTATCAAAACGGCACATGTAGGAATCAGTTAAAGTCCCTGTGAAGTGCCTTGAAACGAGCAGCATTCTTCGATGTTTTGAAGTAATTTCTATTGAAACAGGAAGTCAGGGCGGGACATATCAAGTGGCTCTTCACAATTTTTAAATAGCTAAGCCGTGCTTGACTGTTACTACAATAGATGCAACCCAGAACGATAAAGTGAATGAATTCAAGCCATTACATTCTTAACTGACTTACATATGGGGAAAATCAATAAAAACGCATGTGCTTGAACAGCCAAAGACCCATGTTTGCTGATGAGATTCCTCAACAATGCCAACTTTAGCAAGGCGATGTTTATAACATTGTGCGAGAGACATTTCTGATTCTACAGAGCATTTGCCTGGACAGAAACTCTGATGACAAGCTGAAGTGCAGAATGATGTCAGCAAAAGTGTTCACCCGTAAAGGTTGGAGAGCGAGCGAGAGAGAGAGAGAGTGTCTGTATGTCTTGAATGCATACATCTTCTAAATGCGAACTTGATCACTGTTTTTGGAGCACACTCACTTACAGAGAACCTGGAGGCTAATGATTATTCATTCTAAAAGCGACAAAACTTCCGTTTAGATTTCATGGGGACTAAGTGAAAATGGATGTTAAATCTAGAAAACAACATCTTGGAGGTCATTGAAGATCATAATCATGAATGCATGTCGTTCAGCTTGGATTTCCTCATTATGTTTGAGGATACCTGCCTTGTGCATGCGCGGTATGAAAGCCACACATGAGGTGTTAATAATAATAAGAAGAAGAAGAAGAAGAAGCTATCACTGCTTGGTGTCCCACAACCGACCACAAACACAAACCACGGAATGCAATACAGAAACGAGTATACTTTATGTTACACAACCACACACAATAAAACCACAACTAATCTGTGTTCCATGTTGAAATATTCATGAAAGCCCATGATACCCAAGATCCATCAAGATCTCGGCACTGAAGCACGGGCGTAAAGGCGCATCACAGGCTCATCTTACTATCCGTTTAAATAACCCAGCAGTGCACAGAAGATCCCAAACCCTGATATCAGACCACTGCTGATTTTCCACACATGAACAGTTTCGAGGCATTTCTTCAGCTCTACTTCACCCATTAGTTCAGAGTGAGGCGAGATGAGGTAGTAAACCTCGCTTACGCAATGATGACGCATTACTTCTGGGATTATAATTATTTATTTATCCTTTTTTTTTTTTTTAACTTTAATCCACACCCAGCTCATTTACCTGTGCTGACAGCGAAACAGTTACTTACGGACACGTCATGCTGAAATAATAAAGGCTGTTCGTTGAAGGGCGCACCAGCGGCTCGTCTCCATGCCAGCCCCGGTGAGAGTGTTCGCTGTCCGCAGTTAGCCGGCACAGCGCTGGATCAATGACAGCTACAAGTGTAGCGTCGCTATTATATTACATTATATTTATATTATACACAGACACGGCTGTGTGTGGCTAAAAGCCGCATACTCTCCTGCTACTGTGTGAACAATATGTAGCATGATTTAGTATAGAGGTTTAAACCGAGTCAGTGACTAATATCGCCTCGGAATAAACTCGGGAATCATTCCTAGAAATGCGGGACGATGTCGCTGCTTTCCCCCAGAGCAGCACTCACCTTTAGCCTCGCAGTCGGCGCAGTATTTGTTGTCATCCTCCCGGAGCATTTTGGACAGGATGGCCTGATGCTGCTCATTCAGTTTCTGAGCCTTCTCCCTCTCCGAGCGCGTCGTCATTTTCTCCCTGCTTTCCTACTGACGTTTCGTTTCACAATCCGCAACCTTTCCCCAGGATCTCTGTCTGTCTCTCGGTCTAATTTATCGACACTAAATGGAAGACCATCCCCTGGAGAGAGAGACAGGGAAAAAAATGAACCACGCTTAAACAGACCGGATTTCCAGCTGTGAACTGCGGGGTGTCTAGAATCAGTGGAATATGGCAGATGGACTCGACAACCCGGAAGCGGAAATGTTCGTCCTATGAATGAATGTCGTGGGTTTTTTTTTTTTGTAGAACTCGTTGTAAACAATTCGTTTTGTTGTTTGTGTATCGCGTTTGTATTGTGTTTCACGAAGAGATTTGACCTGAATATGTAACAAGGCTTGATTGCATAATAACTAAAAGAAATATTAAAATTGTTTTACGTCATCATGTATGCTTCTCAGTGATTGGTAGTTCGTTCTGACGTAAGGAAACTGGTAAGGATGGTGATGCCTAAAGAATGTGGTGAGATGAAAATGGTTTTTGAAAAAGTTTGGTTGGTTGAATTTGTTATTTTTCTCATTAAGAAGAATAATCCGTGTATTCAGGCTCTTTTTCAAAGGGATATTGTCCCTAGTCCTGCTAGTGTAACTTCTTGAAATGACTGTCGATGTGGATTGAAATTTGGAAATTATCTCAAATATTTAATCACAAATAAAATAAAATAAAAAATTATTTTAAACCCATTTATAAACATTTCTCCTCCATCCACCCATCTTCTACCGCTTATTCCTTCTACAGGGGAACCTGGAGCCTATCCCAGGAAACATTGGGCACAAGGCGGGGTACACCCTGGACAGGGTGCCAGTCCATTGCAGGGCGCCAGTCCATTGCAGGGCATTTCTCCTGGCAGTTACTATGTAAAAAAGGTCATTTTGAGGCACAAATTCTGCCTCTCTAAGATACTCTTTTTATACCATGTTACTGACCTGCTGCCAATTACCCTCCAGCTGTTTCTTTTTAGTAACACTTACTTTTCCAGCCTTTTGTTGACCCACATCCCAACTTTTTTGAGACGCGTTGTGGCCATAAAATTAATAATTACCTCGTTTTTTCCCCTTAAATTGGTACATTTACTCAGTGTAAACATTTGATGTTTTCTATGTTCTATTGTCAAGAACATATGGGTTTATTAGATTTGCAAATCACTGCATTGTTTTTTACATTTTTCCCAGCGTCCCAACTTTTCTGGAGTTGGGGTTGTATAATATTATGGAAAAAAAAAGAGGTAAGGAGGACTGGTAAATTATCATGATGAATTTTGAGATTCTGACAAGAAGAAAATGGTAAAATGTAGTTTTGAAACATCTGCTTACTTACGGGACAATTTCATCTCCTGATACTATGCTGTACATATAGTGTGCTTACTGTCATTGTGCAATAAGTAAAGAGAACAGGAACTTATTTGATTCAGAGAGAAACATTAAACATCAAATATATTGCCAACAAAGCAAGTAGAAAAAAAAAGTTTTGGGTTAGTAGAAAAATACTGGACATTTGGCTTTCAGCAATACAGGTGATGAATGAGGTCCACTACATGCACATTAGTTAAAATACAGGGACTCTGAGACAATTATATTTATTTATAGTTACATTGTGTGTTATTGAATCAGCTCATGAAGAATTCTGTCAATATTTGTTTGTTCTTTTGTATATTGTACTGTATATTTGGATTAATTGTGATCAATGAGGAAGTTTTCAATTCTTTGCAGTTTAGCAAGGACAACAGTCAATTCATTCATTCATCTTCAGAAACTGCTTTTTTTTTTTTTTATCTTGGTCAGAATAGTAGTTAACCCAGAGCCTATCCTTTGCTTGGGGCGGGTACATACCATAGCTGGGACATCAGTCCATCACTGAGAACATGCAAAAGTAAAGGAATTAACATATAAATATTTTTTTTGAAGTCAGAACATTTTACAAATATTATAGAAAAGAAAGTCAAAAGCCATTCAGCTTTATTCAGGTATATTTTCAATTTTGTTTTTACTGACATTCATGTTTTACATTGGTGAAGTCGGTTTGTCCACACACTTTTTAAGCAAAAATACTTTTTTTGAACAAAAATAAACGAACAGTAATTCAAGTGCTAGTACACAAGTTACACCAGTAAATGCAGCATCTGCTATAATGAATAAATTCGGTCACCTTCCCAAAAATTTATTACATGGTTCATCTGCATAACAATATGCATCCAATGATATCAATACACTTGTGGGATGCGTACATGCTAACATTCACGTAAAAGTCAATACAGCGACCCTTTCTCTCCCAGTCTCCATATCGTGTTGGCTCAGGACCTGTCGGGCCGCCTTTTTCTTTTGTGTATGGATTCACATCATCTGGAAATCCTGAAAGGTAAACAAACAGGCTAAGATTTCACATACTGTATGTTATTATTTATGTCTTTCAGTCTTCACACTCTTTAATCGCTGTTACACAAAAGGTTTCTACACTTTATTTTGCCTAGGGCTAGGAAAAGATGTCTTCAGCATACTTAGCAACATACAGTGCATTCAAGAAGTGTTCAGGCTTCTTCAGCTTTCTCTGATTTTGCTTTATTCTAAGGTGAATTCAATAAATTTAAGTTTAAAAATAAGTTTAAAAATATATATATTTTGTAAATGCATAAACAATAAAAAAAAAAGTAACTGGCATGTGTGTTCAGACACTATGCTAAGATGCTTTAAAATTTAGCTTAGATTGATCCCATTTGCACTGATCATATGTGAGAAGTTTCTGCACCTTGATCAAAGTTCAAATTTTATAAATTCAGCTGATTGAACCTAATCTTGAAATCTCTGTCAACATGACGCCTGGAAGCTGATGGTGAAAATCAGAAGAAGAAAAAAAGCCACAGGCCACAAACGAGTTCACAGGAACTCTCAGAACTCTGAGACAGATTATTTATGGGGAAGAGAAAAACATTTTCTGCAGCTTTGCAGGTCCTTAAAAAAAAAAAAAAAACACAGCGATTTCCATTACCCTGAAATGGCAGATGTTCAGTCAGTACTGGATTTCTCTGCATTTTTTGTTATTGTTGCCAAAAAGTTTGATTTTGCTTTTCTCAAAACTGGCAATTCAACTTTTTAATAGATTTCTTTGCTATTTTGTGGAAAACTACTCGGGTTGGTGAAATTGTCTTTCACAATGATGTTTATTGGTAAATGAGACCTTTTAGCTTTACTCATATTCAACAAACATGAATCGAAGATGGCTTTGACTGAATCCATGTTGTGATGACTCGCATGACGCGTCTTGGTCCAAATCTGCGGAAAACCTGCAGTAATTCGGAATTATTGTAAACTCCTCCGAATATTGCAGTTTTTTTATTGATTTTGTGGTCATTTCTGTGATTGCAAATATCCTAGAAGGACTGGATGTTCAGAACCACTGCGATTCTTCTTAGGGCTAACTGCCCAGCCAAAAGGATCAAACAACAGAACTAGCAAACATTTTTCTATACATCACTCCACCAATCAGGCTTTTAACATAGAGCGGCCAAGATCGAATGTCAGTAAAAGGCACACAGCTCAGTTTGACAAAAAAAAAAAAAAAGGCCTGAAGGACTCTCAGTGCATGAGAGACAAGACAATTACATTTGGAGGAAACTATGCACTGCTCATTACAAGGTCAATCCCATTCCTAAGGTAATGTGCTGTGTTTTTCAGCAGTGACGAACGGAAGGCTTGTCAGAATCAAGGGAAAAATTAACAGATCAAAGTAGAGACATTTTTAGGAAGACTGGGGCACAAGTTCAGCTTTGAAAATACGAATGAGGCCAAACATGCAGCCAAGACCACAGAGCAGTGATTGCACACAATAAAACAGCAGTACATCGATTTTACCTATCCAGTATTTAAGAGGTTTTATGGAAAGGTTTGGGAAAAGATCCACAAATCCAGGTATGCCGAGCTTCACACACACACCCCCAAAAAAACCTCAAGGCTGTCATTCTGCTTCAACAAAGTACTGAATTAAGGGTCTGAATACTTGTGCAATATTGCAGGGTTTGAGAAAACTTGTGATTTAGAGTAATGCTGTAATATAACAAAATGAGAAAAAGGTGAAAGTGGTTGAAAACATTGTAAATGCAGTGCAGGTTTACTAAAAGTGTCAGCAACAAAGTAACATGGCCTTTAAAAACAAGTTAACAATAACCATTCATTTAGAGCTACAATGTGCAGGATTTTTAAAAATATATACAATTACGGAGTCAAACATACTCTATAATTCTTACTATGAGCTGCTTGTGAGTCATCCTGATAATCCTGTAATAGTAATTCACAATCAGTGCTGTGTCAGGTCTGAAATAATCTCATATACGCAACAACCATGTGATGCAGTACACCTGATATGTTTTGTACACTTTTCTGGCCAGAAAATGTAGGATATTGTAGAGTAGAATCTGTCTGGCTCTCTGCAAGAAGTCACTGGACTTTTAAAAAAATAATAAATTCACAGATATCAGTGCATGTAGTACTTAGTGTTAAGTAATCGTGTATATTCAGCATCTATGGGAGAAGGTCTGCATATGATCATCTGCCGAGTTGGTCAAACAGCCTCTTTTATGTGTGTTAATTCATAAATGTTTTGCAGCCTGGAAAATTTCTCTCACTTGACCCCCTCAGTACAGATATATTTTATGAACAAAATCAAACTGTGTCATAATCAAACATCTTAAAATATATTGAAAAGCTTTGGGCAATTTATTGACACCATAGAGCTTTTTGTTTGTATTTTTTCCACTACCAGAAAACATTTATATTAGCATTGATTTACTGAGGTTTTGATTAAATCCATTCAGGTAACTAGTCAAACAGAATGATAACTACTTAACTCAATATATGTATTAACTTTGATAATGATGTGTTGTGAATTCCACTGTGCTCTCTCTCCCCTATCAATCACAGCGACACTAGCCAGTCATGGGCATCTGTGAGCTCATGCATGTGGAAGTGGGCAGATAGTGCTTTCCAAGTGTGCCCCCCGATGTTGCATGAGCAGCAGTTCGAAAAGATGTTTCATGAGAAGCGGTTCGAAAAGATGCTGTCAGATGACTTCAATTGAGTCCTCCGAGGCACGTAAAGCCACCTGACAGCATCTTCTCGAATAGCCTTCACACTGAATTAATTCAGTCTTTTGCCATTTATGATATAGAAATCTCTGATAGTGTATAGTGACAAATTTATACTGTGACTTAAGGAAGAAAAAAAAAAAAACCTTACACTCTAAGCCCCGTGGAATCGCTTGTATAGGTTTGTTACAGTGTCTGTTTCATGATTAGACACGGTGTATGACTCAGCACTGATCAAAATCCTGGTGAAAATGCATTTCCATCTATTCCCATCTAATTTTTCAATATCTCATGAGTTTTTCACAATAATGATGACATTACGTCATTAGCGCAACTAGACACTTATAATGGTGCATCAGTGGCCTACTTTTAAAGGCGTCTGTAGTTTTTGTGTCCTTATCATCCGTGTCGAACTTCCCCAGAGGCGTCTTTGCCTTGCGGAGGGGCTTCTTATCCTTTCTGGTTGTGTAGCCTGCTGTCCTTGAGCAAGCTGCAACACAGAAACGACAAAACTCATAGACGCTAGTCCAGTTACACTAGTTCAGTTGTTAACGTTAACTAAAGCTAGATAAGTAATTGGTGCAAACATCTCCTGAAATATAGCTAAGTCAAGATGGATGCATCAGTTACCTGAAATCATCGACTCTAATAATAATCCATTTTTTATCAAACATTTGTTGTTAAAAGAACAGAAACGTAAAAGGGGCATTATGCTCAGCTGAAACACTGACATTCAGCACATTACACAACTGCCCCAATGTTTTGGCGCACGAAAATGACGTATATTGTTCGCCATCAACTAAAGACCCGCAATGTATTCAAGGGTGGTAAAGCAGCGCAATTTATGCGCAGCGGTAATATGCGCAAGGGTCAGACTGAGTCTGTTTAACTCGGTTAAGTTATCAGTTTCTGGATTTTAACTATATTTAAACTGACAGGAAATATAATGAGATATTAGACACTTTATGCAAATGCAGAGGCCGTCTACTTTGTGATAAAAATAGCTACAGTAAGAGCTGTCCTAATGGTTTCCATTAACCATTTTTGAGCGAACGATTTTAATGGTTAAATGACGCCATTATATAAATTTAAACTAGTGTGTGTTTTAGCAGTTCTAGCTACTGATGTGTTTCATTTGGCAGTACCTCAGTTTTTTTTCTCATTTAGTCAATTTTGTTTTCAGTAACCACTTTATGCAGGTAGTGTTTTTTTTTGTACGTTTTATTGTCTTTTTAAAAAATAAATATGTGCATATAGCTCACGTTTAAATCATTTATTTAAAGCTAATTAGAAGTACAGTAATGACGTTTATGTTCCAATAATGTGCCACAAATCATTTTGAATCAAGGTACACTATATTCACATTTAAATTTGAAAGATGATACCACAACAGAGATCATTTTAAATTAAGTATCTCTTTTGCTGCAAGTGCATAGTAATTTGGGGCAATATCAGTAGTCTATTCCAGTAAAAAAACAAATAACCTATTTAAAACCAAAAGCATTACATAATAAATTAGGTTATGGAAATGACCAAACTAACAGTATGCATGTTTATTAATTGTGAATATTGAAACACATTATTTTCACACTTTAATGTAATAAAATGTCCAGCATCAAATTGCCTCCTGCAGTATAACTTCTTAACAGAAAACAATCCGCCAGTCAAGGATTTTTTTTGAACTGCATGAAAACATAAATGCAAAAGAGCTATATGCCCATTTGAGTACATGCTCAGAATAATTTAAAATATTAACGGTGGTCCATGTTGACCCTCAGGGGAACTCTGTACACTGTCAAACCGGATAGTTCATTTAACTCAAAAAATTTGACGAAACTAATTACCTCAAAATTTTAAAGTTGATCAATCAATTTGTTTAAGCCAAATACACTTAAATATAACAAAAAATTAACTCAAACTTATCTTAACTCAAACTTAACAAAAAAGAATTTTAAACTACAAAGTTTGAGTTAAATTTTTGTTATATTTAAGTGTATTTGGCTTAAAGAAATTGATTGATCAACTTAAAAATTTTGAGGTAATTAGTTTCCTCAAAATGAAATTAAATGAACTTATCCGGTTTTACAGTGTAGAAGATTTTCAAAAAAAGAAGAACCTTACAATTGAGTGTTTCATCATCAGAAAGGTTTCCAAGTATTTTATGAATCTAATATCTAAATAACTCCTGAAGAAGCCTTAGAGTGTTATTTTTTCTTAGATATTTATCACATGGTTTTTATGGGTCGCATCTTGTATTTCCTCATAATTACAGATGTATTACTAAGCATTAATATTTACCACAGCCTCTTTACAATAGGAAACAGGAAATTCTATTAATAACTGTTAATAGACAAAAATGACAGTATTCTTTGAAGAATATACAACAATATGTTTAATTTGTTTGGGTGAAACAGTATCTCTATGAACGTTTATGTAAAGGGATGTATTTATAGCCTACCACTCATTTTGTTCAGTGTTCAAGTATTTTATTCACATATGTCATGATCTCTGACCACCATATACTTTACTGCAGTGTACTTAAAGAAAATGAAGAGGTAATAAACATTGTAGCATAGTACATTAAGTTTCCAATGAAAACAAATCAAAAAACTATATAAAAACTGGTTTTAACCCTTACAGCTTCAGAGGCTTTTTGTTCTTTCTTTATTTTATTTTATTTTTTTGAACAGCCAATGAAGGACTTTTATCCAAAACGTCCTGTTTGTCTGGAAACTTGGTGCATGCTGTAATTGTTACTACCTATGTACATCATCCATAGTTCCATGAAAGTTTGAATGCAGCTATTTGCAATGCTTGTTTCCTGTATAACTGCATTACAGCTTACCCTTGTGGAAAAATGGAGAGCTGAAATGTTAAATATTTATTAAAGTAGACATAAACCGGTTATGCTGGAATATTGAATTCTTTACTAAATTAAAAGTCTATTAAAAAGGGTTGAACCAGTCTTTGTTTGCTTATTTATAGACATCTCACCATGGCTAGGGATTTTTGTTTTGCTTGGGTTGCTGTTGGTTTTCCTCGGTTCCCATGTCTTAATATTTTGTCATTTTTAAAGGATACATTTAATGCACTGGAGCATTTGGAATGTGCTGATGGACCTTAACACGATACTCCTCTAGTATGGCCATGGAAAATTTCAGACACACTCTCACATCTGCATATATTTGATATTACAAACACACTGTTACAGTCCCCATACAACCAGGAGGACATACATTTATCATGCAACCAAAACAGTCATTCACTCTGAAATGAAATCCAATATCTATCTAAAATTTGTCTTGCTACAGTGTGTCAGTATAAAAAGATGTTTCTTTGAGTAAAAACGGAATAAAAGTTTTATCTGAACAAAGTAGTTGAATGGAAAATGAATTTGACACAATCATATACAGCTGTTTTACTGCAAAATAATATATCCAGCTGTAATTAATGTGAAGTCAGCAATGAAGAGAAGACTCTTCAAATATTTAAAATATGGTTGGTTCAGATAACTATCTCTGAGATTTATTTCATATGAAAGCTATGTTGAGGAAAGTATGTAATTAAGCGTAGCGTGCTAAATAAATGTAAAGTACATGATTGCTGTTGTAGCTTGTTTTGTCCATGTATATAAAAAATTAAAACCATAACATCAAGAACATGTTTTATCAAAACTATACAGAATTACCGGATTTGTTTGGTAGGAAGTACCTCCAGAGTAAGTGCTTGAAACCTTCTTGAAGTCCCATTTTTTGTTTTTTTGTTTATCTTTTTTTTATGTTGTTGCAACTTAACCCCAGGACTTTGTGTAATTTAATCTAAAATGTAGTGGAGAGTAAAAGTGCAAAAATGCTGTATATATAAAAATATAGCCTACTACACGTATGAGTACGCCAATAAAACCCTTACCTTACAAACACCTGGTATTTAGAATAATTCGCACAGTTTTCGTTCAGACTGGAGACAAGAAGAAGCCGTGAAGAAATAAAATCTGTTCTCCTGCAGGCTAACACACAATAACAGTGACAGTTGGTAGAAAAGTGACGCCGGGATTATTAAATAATATAGAGCTAGATCTAAATAGATGAGCCTACAAAAGGGAAGAGTTGGTGTTGCTAGTCACAGGTGGAGACGCTGCTGATCTTCGTGGTGTTATCAGTCCATGGCTGCAGGTTGTGCAGGGCGAACAGGGAGCTGTTGTGCAGGCAGATCGGATCCGGAGTTACAGGCTGGTTTAGAGTCTTTTGAAAAGCTTCTTGTTGTAGCTGCATTAATAAGCGATTTGCCTGCTGCCGTTCGGCCTCTCTTTCCTCCGCCGTCTGCCTCCTGAACACACGGCACATAATAATAATAATAATAATAATAATAATAATAATAATAATAATCAGCAGCAGCAGCATCAGAAGGAGGAGGAGGAGAAACAATAATGACAGGGGATTAGAAGACCCAGATTGGAACGTTTTTATAATAACCCTGACGCCATGTATTCAACCTATTTAATTATGCAAACTTTTGTTCAGTGACTTACTATGTAATAACTCAGTAAAAATAAAAGTATAATACTCAAATAGAAAAGAAAAGAAATAAATAGATACATGAATAAATAAATAAATATATGATAGAAAGTAGATCTAACCTATTTAAGTATTTAAATAATTATTCAGTGATGAGTTGTGCAATAAGAGATAGATAGATAGACAGATAGATAGACAGATAGATAGATAGATAGATAGATAGATAGATAGATAGATAGATAGATA
>JAOUWY010000062.1:20390962-20402170 GCA_025728095.1 Prietella phreatophila | reverse complement strand
TAGATAGATAGACAGATAGATAGATAGATAGATAGATAGATAGATAGATAGATAGATAGATAGATAGATAGATAGATCACTGAAACACCCACAAACACACGAATAGCCTAAATAGCCTAAATAAACAAATGATAACCCATGTATCTGCTTTTAAAAAATAGGTTTCTCCTCGATTCGAAAATTCAGGGAACATTATTGCTTTATTATCTAGTTTATTTAACGTTACTTTACTGGCCTACTAATTTAACCTATTTAACTGTATTTATTTACCGTTAAATTTATGTAAAATGTTGTTATTTAAACATGTATTCAGTGATTAATTGTCCAAACGATTCAATAGCTAGATGGCTAGATAGATGAGAGCGACTTCCATATTAAGACAAATGCATTAATTTACTGTTTACATTTAATATCTTGTGCCATCTAAACAAGCTTCCACTTTTATGTAAACATAATGTTTGTCTTTAAATAAAATATATCATTACAAATACAATACAGCCTACTTAATACTTTTTTTTAAATCCTGAAACATTTATGGTTCCATCTTTTTATTTAAACTGTTTATTAAATACAAAGCCGCTGTTTGTGAGTAACTGGATTAGATCTATGGGTTTTCTCTCAAATAAAGTTTGCAAAGGTGAAAATACTGCGTTCAAACACTGACCCAGTTACAGATATAATTCTAGAGCTTTCTGCATGAATGTCAAATGATCGTTTTGTTGCAAAGGAACCGAACCAACAGGGTCAAGACAAATCAGTGCTTACAGTCTCTTTATGAATGCACATGTTGACTTTAAAGACCAAAAATACAGGGCATTAAAGCTCACCTCCATTTTGTTCTTCTGTTCTGGAACCATGTTTTGACTTGTGCATCAGTCATTTTAAGTGCTTTTGCCAGAGCGGCTCTCTCTGCTGAAGCCAGGTACTTCTGGCGGTGAAAGCGCTTCTCCAGCTCGCAGATCTGCAGGCGCGTGAACGACGTCCTCGGCTTCTTCTTCTTCGGTGGTGTGCGGTTCTGGTACGGGTGACCTATACGGCGTGTTACAGTGAAGGGTGAGAGGGCCACTGGATTGGGAAAAATAGGGCGAAAGCAGGCAAGGAAAAATCAGCAACATGACAAAGCAAAGCAGTGAAGAGAGCGGGATTTCTAACTACAGCATGTAGCACATGATAGACAATATAAAGGTGACAAGAAAAATAAACACTATGCAACAAACAGCCATCGCTTCAGGGCTACATACGCCTAATCAAAGCGCCAAGCGGTATTTGTATGTAGACCATAAATTGAAATATATATTTTTGTAGGATTGGTAAAGGATATTCCTAAATGAAGTCTGTTAAAGGAAATTTTAAG
Organism: Prietella phreatophila; assembly: GCA_025728095.1. Taxonomy (NCBI): domain Eukaryota; kingdom Metazoa; phylum Chordata; class Actinopteri; order Siluriformes; family Ictaluridae; genus Prietella; species Prietella phreatophila. The sequence goes on along the minus strand of JAOUWY010000062.1, from coordinate 20,400,816 downwards.
GCTGGTCGATTATCTTCTGATTAGTCTACAACGTTCATTCACATAGGCCTAGTATACAACAGGCGTCATAATATCTTAATAATAATCCCATATCTGAATAATAATCTCATATCTTCTTAATATTTTGTCACAACGGTGAATTTATCGCTTTAGAAAATCTGCTCTAGATTTGCTACCTCAATACAGAAAAAAAACTATTAAAAGATGAATTTAATTAATGTGGGTTGTTTAGTGATAAAGAAATAAATGTGGTTCGAGTATTTATGTTTATTGAAGTTTTACTGGAGCATTAGTAGCTAATGTTAACTAGCTACTGTTACCAAGCTGTGTAGTTTACAGGCCAGCTGAACAAATATGTCCTCTTATCTGGCTAGGAAATTTACACTTTTGAGTTTGTTTTGTTTGGTTTGACATAAAAGGTTAAAATAACGTAGCGGTTCAAATGCAGTAAAACAACAACATAAAATGCTTTAAAAAATAAAATCTAAATGTCACACGACTTATGACGTTAAAAGGTCCATAACAGTTTCAGCGTTTCAGTACAGATCATCAGTATTACAAATAGAAAATAAAAATTTAAATGATAACAGACTATCATATTAAACGAATTTTCGATATTTTAAACATAAGGACAACAGATTCATTATGTTTTCACAATATCTACATTTGAACATGTGTGTATTATATTATATACTTATAGTATATTAGTTAATAATAATAATAATAATAATAATACAGTATATATTATGTTAGAATATGAACCAGGTGTTGTGTCATATTACCTGTAAACCTGTCTTTGGTATACCTCCTGTTACTCTCCATCCACGGAAATGTTAATCCGGTGAGGTTGTTCAGAGTGCCCATGCCTGCCATGTTGTGCACCGTGGCCCCGCTTGTTTGAATGGAGGAGTGCATGCTGTTGAGTGGCCGGTGTGCGGGTACACGGATCACCCCGGACGCGTTCAGGCCGTTTCCGTTCCCGTTCATACCAATGTTCATGTTGTACGAGCCACCGAGTGGTGCAGCGCTGCACGCATTGCTGTTGTATCCGCCGGTGTTATTGCCGTTGTAGTTGCCCGTCATGGTGTTGTAGGCATTGCTCACAATGCTCCCCAGCCCGTAGTCCAAATCCTGCATTCTGTGGTTAGAGATCATGCAGCTCCCTTGCTCTGCATTGTTGAGAATCTGATCGATGCCGAAGCTGATGGAGTCTACGTGTGTGTGGTGGAGATGTGCTCCAATGTTATGATCCATGGTCCCGAAGAGGCGCGCGCTCCCAGAGCTCCTCCGCGCCGCGACTGATCCCGCAGCTACAGGAGCGCGGCTTAATGCTCGGATCCTCGCTGTCTCAAAACCACGAGTGCGTGAGCATGTGTGAGAAACACTGAACTTCAGCCGTTTGTCGTTTCCCCCCTACCTCCTTTTTGGCTTGCAGGATGGAGGGAGCCACAGGAGCATCAATCAAAATGCCAAATAGGCCGGGTAAGCTTAAACCAGAGCTTTCAGGCTTCGGCACCCAATTGGCTAAAGAAATAACGACGATTCCATTGTACAGAAGACATAACAAAGGTCACTAATCCCCTCTCTCTCACTGAGGCGACTACATAGCGCACTTGTATCCTATTTTATAAGCAATACAATATAGCCGCATTCTGTGGCATCACCAATAATTAATAAATAATACTCTGAAATAGTTATCAAATAAGTCCATATACTAATTTTAAAAGTATTAATAACAGCAGTAATTTAGTATCAATTTGTTCCTCAGATGAAGCCTAAGCTTTACGTTTTAGAGAATTTGCATAGGATTCTTCTAAATTCTACTTTTCTGCTTTTTCCGTTGTCTCGATTGTGAAATAATTAATTGTTAAAAACCTAAAGTAGATTTTTCATAATTCAACTTTACCAAACATACCAAAGAAGCCGACATTTTCGACTTTCATATGATTTTACAGCAATCCAGTGCTTCGGTAGCCTATAAGATCACTGCAACAACTTTGCACGAATTTCATTTTATTGTAACTTTTGCTGTTCACCTTTTCAGCATCTGACAGTGGATGAAAGTCTGACTCTTCCAGTGCAAAGGCTATATATCAGGTCATGTGGATGTGTGCAATGAAGTAATGCAGTAACAGCAGTTTAGTCTCTAAATAACATCCTGTGTTAAAATGCAGGTTATCATATCATATCATACTCATATTTTGGTTAGCATAATTGTCTTTCTTATTTGCTGCCCAGCATATAGATACAGATAGAAAGATGGAAAATACTCGGTTTTCCGCCCCAATTAATCTAGTTGTTTTAACTCGAGTTAAACAAACGTTAAAACAAATTGGGTATGCGTTAAGCTACTAGTAAAGTTATGATTTTTTTTTTTTACACACTGCAGTTCAAGCCAGTATAGACGTCAAGATATAAATGATATAGATTAGCCTACCATTTTAGCAAAGTTGTAGTCTTAATCAACAATTTTACAGTGGCTTTATATTAAAAGACGATGCTTTCCTCAAAAGAGGATATATGGAGCCGTCAAATCCAATGAAATATTAAGCCTATTAATTGTAATATTAATAGATTATTATAACCATTATAAAGAAACTATTAAAAAGCTGAGATCAACTCGCCTAACTACATATTTAAAGTGGGAAGTATAACCTTGCATAAATGATGCATACACAAAATACATTTTTAATACATTTTGAATTGTGAAGAATAACCTCTGGCTTGCTGCCTTAGCCTATGGATAAAGCTTTAGAGAAGATTATTGTTTAACACGAGGTTCATTAGAGTAGCCTATTCATATTAGATGAGTCTCTCGATTCAGACTGTCCAATTAACCATCGAAACATTCATCACATGTTTTCACTATAAGTGTATCCACACTCTCAAATGAGCTTTAAAACAACAGTAGTAGGATTAATTCACCTTTGGTGAAAATTGGTACAAATAATGAAAAACTGAGTAGTCGTTTATAAGTTTAATTATGATCATTATTATAATTATGCGCACTAAAAACCACTTAAGAAGGGGCAGGGGCATCTAATCAATTCCAGTTTTTAATGAGCTGAATGGTTGCTGCCCTAAACCTGAAATGAAGCCCAACAGAATATTAGGATCCTCGTCAGGAAACAAATTGTGGGATTTTCTTTCGATGTTGAAAGCATTTCCAGCTCTGAGGTGTCTGAGAGCGCCGCCGCTGTCGCTTCCACCCGCTTCAGTCCTCCAGTGCGCGCGCACGCTGTGCTGACGAGAAACGTAGAAGGCGCGCGGCCGAGGAGATGACGCGGTTAATCAGGTAGATCAGGGTCTTTTTCCTTCCTGAACTTCAGTTCAGCGGGTTGAAGGCGCTTGCTGCAAATACGTGCTTCCGATTGAAGTCCTGCGGAGAGGTTTTGGTCAAGGAAATAAAACAACGTTCACAAACAACATAAAAATACTCTCATATTTAGACTTTCCAGTCTAAAAGTGATGTGTAATAAATGGCTTCTTGTGGCTTAGTTTGTGTGTCTGTTCAGACGTCCTTATATACGCTGGCTGCTATTGATTCTTAGTATTTTTTCATCTCTGTTGTAATGAGCACTGGACGGGGGGTTGAAAAATATAGGTAGATTTTTTTGCAACTTTGCGATTAGTGACTCTTTATAGGGTTTCTGCGTTCTGATCAAATCACAATTTGTCATTTTTACATAATTTATGTGAAATTCATCATTTAAACTAGGTCTTAAACCTTGTGTGTACAATTTGGTACACCAACTAAACACTGTGGATTCTTCATGGAAGAGCTTCTTCCTGTGAGTAGTATTAATACAGTTAAAGAGTATTATTTATTATAGGATAGACTTGTTTAAATGTGGAGATGCGGTTGTAACGTAATGTGTCTTTAAATGTTGCGTTCAAAGAAGACTACATTAAAACGTGCTCTTTCAAAAACAGCAGCGGCAAAAAGTTAGTCCAAAGGGCTGATCTGGATCTTACTCTGTGTGTGTGAGAGGGAGGGAGGGAGGGAGGGAGAGATATAGATCTAGAAGTTTAATTAGCATGGAAAAAGTTAGGAGCCATTTGGTGGGGACACAATAAGATTCTAAATATAATAGTGAATAGCCTCTTCACCTCTTTACCCTGCGACGGACTAGTGTCACATTCTCCTGCTTCGTGCTCAGTATTTCCTTGATAGGTTCTGGATTTACCATGACCCTGACAAGGACAATGTTGGTACTGAATATAAATGAAAGAATTAATGAATCTCAACAAAGCCACAAATTAGATAGCTAAGTGTTTTTGGAATAATTAACCAATTTTATAAGAGTTTGGAGATATACTGCCTATATACTTTACATTCATATATACAGAGCTCTGAGTGCAACTTCAAGTTTGTATATATTATATTTAACACAGTCTTTTTTTTCCCCACCTCATGTACTGGATTTAGAGTATAAACCTCAAACCCATGTAAATGCAATGTAAATTTGCCAAATGTTGGATTTTACACTACAGTGCAGCTGTGTTACTTTGTTAGTATTCCAATGTAAATATTGAGTGTGCACAATAAATAATTTATAAATTGTCCTTAAGGTATAGATATTTGAAAACTGGAATGTCTAAATTGGTAGATTTAGATATGCCATATAATCTTGTATGAAATACTTCAACAGCCTGTGCTATTTAGTGATGGGGTTGATACACAGAACAAGCAATCTCTTTCGATTGACTATAAATGGAACCAAGAGTCCCATATTCACACTCGGTAATAAATTAGAAAGTACAGTGTATTAATTATGCAGGTCAGAGCAGAAGAGACCAGGTATATCCATCTCCACCCCTGCACAGTAAACCAGGACAGTTTGGACCTGAACTTACATAATTAAAAACCCTTCTACTGGAGAAAATGACTAAGAAACATATAGTAATATAATTCACATTACAATTTCATTAAAGAATGGATTAACCTGTACATGTGGATTTTGCTGTACAGTAATTTCTTTAAAAGTCTGCTTGATACAAATTTGTAGAATGTTTGTACAAGTATGTTTTAATTATTTTAAACACATTTATATACCTGACTGATCAAATATGAACCAGTGATAACTCATTAGTCTAGCAACAAACAAAAATAAATCTGTAATTGAGCAAAAAAGACCAAAAGAATTAGACATTTGCTCATAGTTAAGTGTTGTGATTAGTTGGAGTGCTGAGTGACACATTCTTCATTAACTTGTTGTGTCTTTCTTTCAAATGAGTCATTTACTTGACAAAATGTCAGTCAAAATATAGCTGGTATGACAATGTCATTATCAAATTAGATTTTATTGCTTGATACGCTGATAGATACCATTATTTTGGATATGTTAGATACATGTTTGATATACATTAATGTTGGTTAAATCTAAGTTAAATGAGAAAAGACTGTTGGGCTGTTTCTAGTATTCCACAAATGGAAAGACAGAACAATTCCTGAGCATATAAAAATCTCTAGCCAGAGGTCTTGTGCTAAATGTAATGTGGAAATGTAAATGTAAATATATGTGTCAATGTAAATCGAAAACTTTGTAAATGGAGATTTCCTCTGTGTATCCAGCTAGACCAAGACATAACCTACTTCTGTAGGTCTATTTTTACTGTATGGTAAATATAATGAATGACAAATTTATATTTTATAATATTACATGTCAGATTTTCAGATTTGGTAACGAATGGACAATATCTCTAACACATGAAAAAGAGATTTTTTGGTCTGGGCTGTATAGGTTTTAAATGTAATTCATTCATATGTGGTGTCTGTTAAGTGAGGCAGCACGTAAAGACAATACTGCTACACAGAATATTACAATATAATGACTGTAATTTTAGACAAAAAAAAAGAGCAAGGTTAAATAAAAAACTATTGAAGCTTACAGTTTTAAACGTTTAGGTCTGTCACCAAAATGTTTACCAGCATATTCAGGGTTGTTTTTTTCTCAAAATATAACCCTGAATTGTTACAGTTAAACAATTTTATTTACTACAGATGCAGTTTAAGTCTAGACTGTTCAGCCCAGGGTGTTGATTCTGATTCTCATCTGTGAGCAGGTCACGTGTGCTTGAAGAATTGACCTGTTCAGAAATGGATCTCTGCAATATTATGTTTCTTGATTGCCAAACTGTTATCAAGATGTTTGCTTTCCTTTTACATTGCTTTGTAGCACTGTTTTCACATAGATAAAAGCATTAACTCCCTTTGCAGTCTCTCTTTGAAGGATATGCATTTCCAGAGGTTGTGTGTCATGTTTATAATGCATATGAGAGACAGATGACTCACTAGATGAATTAAAGCACATATTTATTGCCTGAAGTCCAACTCCCATCTCGCACGAACACATGGGAAGTCTCATCTTTTCCTCCCAGCACCATGTGGACTTACTCCTGGACTGATAGGGGACCTGACACCCATCACAGTGGAAGCTGGTCCTCCCCGCTGCTGATGGTGTGTCCATGCTCTCAAGTGCAGGCGCATCCTGTCGCCTGGTTTATTTGGGGGAGGCTCAATGGCCAGTCCCACTTCCCTTTCCCATCCTGAGCGCTGTACCCCAGCTGGGACCTGTTTACTTCTTAGAGATAGATGGATTCAGCCAATTCATCCCACCAGCTACTGGTCATTACATGCAAGCACCCCTTCCATTCCCCTGGGTGTCATTGACTCGGGCCTTCACATCACCGTCACTGTCACTGTGCATTGGCTTTCTCCTTCTTCCTGCTGTGTTTATCTGCTGTGCCTGAATAAAAGACAGTACACAGAATGTTGATTTTATTGTTTTTTTTTTTTTTTACTGTCAGAAACTACACTATCCTGTATTCTTTTATACAGCTTATTTGACTGCACATGTAGGGAATGCTAGTTTGCATTTTGTGTCTTCTTCCAATGATTATGATCAGCATCTCTGTACAGACATTTGCAAGAGAGGATTAGCTAGAAACTGAAAGGCTGTCTTGGTAAAAAAAATGTGTGCGGTATTTAGAATTCTGTGTATCAGATTCTTCAAGCTACAGTATATGTACATCTTTGGTGAAAATAAAGAGGGTGATATTAATCAGAACTACACTATGCATTAATTTCAACCTAATTATTCTTTTTGTTTAAAAAACAAACAAACATATTTTTAATAAAGTACCATCACTACTAAATGTTTAAACAGTTTTCCACTGACACTATATTTGTAATGGCATTGCTGCAAATAGAGCAGATTATTTCTCTTTAAACTCCTGACTACAAACCAGTAACTTCAAAGACTACAGCTGAATCAAATCATCACTTCCTGTTCGTAGGTCCTGACTATGTGCTGAGCAACAGGAGACACTACAATCTGTCGTCACACAGTGCCTTCAACAGGTAGGAAGTTTTTTTGTGTGTGTGTGTGTGTTTTTTCTTTTCGTTTGGCCTTGTTCCCCCTGCCCTCGTCCCAATTATGCAGTCTACTACACCATAACAAACAGATACTCTAGCCCAAACGTACAACACAGAAACACCAGCACAGACTGGCTGGTGCCTTCACTGGCCTCAGGGGCCTCAGCTCACACTTAATGATCTGCTCTGATGGACAGAGGCTGTGGGCCAGGGCTTAGTGTCTACTCTGACAAGCCAATTCCATTCCAGTACCAAGGTATAAAGGTTCAGCTCATACGGTATTCTGAACCAGGCTTTAAACACAAGTGTCCATTACTTTTCTGTGCTGCAACCTTAATCACAGTAAGTTCAATGAAATACGTTCAATGCATGTGCTCTGCTTTAAAAACAAGACTGACATTTTTAACTCTTTAAGCATTATAGTATGGCCAAAATCTCGGCTCACTGAGAGCTTGAAGGTTATTGCAGGTTGGATTAATGGAACAGAAAACATTTTTGATTGGTTGATCTGACAGACATGGAGAAGAATCATACACAAGGGATTAAGCTTTTAACAAAAGCTCATGGAGTAATGGATCATGAGTCATTATTTTTACTGCATCCCTAAACCATTACGGGTAACTATACATTTATTGAAGCAATCATAAAATATTGGTGTCTTCTTGGTCAGCTTAACCTAAAGTGGTTAAGTTCGTTTTTCTTTTCCAGACAGGACAGCAGAATAAGATTCTGTAGATAAAGAAAGTAGAGAGGAGACAGCCGCCACTCGGAAACTGGCCGAACAGAAGCAGGGGATTAACCTCACTGCACCAGGGCCATAAATATACATCAGGCAACCAGTGAGAGTCATATTGACAGCAAAAGTTAAGCCAGGACAGGAAGCTGGAGTCATGAGCTGCCATAAGTCTCGTGGGATTCTGGAAAATCATTTCTTTCTCGTCCAGCGCAAAATCCGAGAAGCTGTCTGAGATATGTCGAAAATGGAAATGAGCAAAACACCTAAAATAGAAAAAATATTTTTCTCCCTGCATACTTAATCCTTTCACATGACAATTATGTTGTCATGATTCACTAAGGCATATAAATATCTCTCTTTGAAGCATATAATTTGTCTTGTTCTTTTTGTTTCTTGGAGCACTTATTTTGTCAGCAGAGGATTTTACAGTGGGCGAGAAGGAGAGTTCTATTCTGTTTAGCTGAAGTCAGCACGGCATCACTCAGCCTAGTAAACAGTGTCACTTCCTAACACTGCGCAGACGCCCCTCCACTTGCTTACAGGGGAAACACACTCAGCAGTCAAGTGTCAACACGACCCATGATGGCACCGTAACAGCCACTGATAAGCCTTCCCCCACTGAGGACACAGAGAGAGTGGGGGGTGAGCAGGACACGCTGGCAGTCGACATCTTTTATTGGCTTTAATTTAGCAAACTTGAGTAAGACATTCACAAAAACAATAAAGCAGTCAATTTGCTGGCAATTAAAACGGCCTCACGTTGGGAAGTCGTGCCTGCTTACGACAACTGCCTGTCCCTCTGACAGGCTGATGATTGATTACCCAGCCCGGGTCGTCTTTATAATGCGATAAGCCAAATTAAACCCTTGACTGTGGGGGCCCATCTGAGGCCTGGCTGGGAAAATTAAATCTCCAGCACTGCTGTCGTTCTCTACTGTTCATTCTCCTCCACCTCTCTGCGCATATCATACCAACAGATACTGTCTTTCTCGGAAAAGAAGTCTGGGGGGAAAAGGCAATAAAACACGACATAAATGGCCTCAAACGCTCTGCTCGTTCTCTCGGGAGCAGCGAGCCAGGTGAGACCGCCGCAGCCACCGAGCTGAGGATATTAAGCCATATTAAACGTACTAAAGACTTAATGAAGTTCAGGCAAGCACTGGCATTGTTGACTTTATTATTTTACACCAGATTAATGGGGATAATCATTTAAGTGATGGAGATGGATTACCCTCTCCAAGCTGGTCTCTGGCATTGGATCTCTCAGACAGCGTAACAGAGAGAGTGAGGGATCCAGTGCGGCTCAGACCCAGAAAAAGCACAGAACTGGAGCAAAAAGTTAGTGACCATGAAAAGTTATTTTTATTCTACTATGGAATGAAGACTTGGAGAACAGTTATCTTACACATAAAAATATTTACAAGAAAGCTTCCATTTTTATCAAACTTATCACTTAAGCAAATGTAAAAACAACAACAAAACATACAAACTAGCAGATAATGATCTGATATACTTTAATATGCATGAATAAAAGAATAAAAAAGGCTAATGTTTGAAGTGTATTTTTTAGCTGAACAATAATAACTACTGGAATGGCATTATTATTCACATATGATGTACATTAAGCACAACATAGCAAAGTGTTTAGTTAAATACTACCGTCTATTTTACAGAAATTAAACACATATTCCGCGCGCGTGTTTGTGTGTGTGTGTGTGTGTGTGTGTGTATGTGTATATA